>CAJNJA010016331.1:0-33730 GCA_905231915.1 Symbiodinium necroappetens | reverse complement strand
GATGGGTGCAGCGACTTCGGATTGATCTTTTCTTGGCCCCAGCGTTGCTGTGCCGCTGCTTTTCCAGGGTACTCCCCAGGTATGAGAGAGCATCTAGTTTTTGGTTTTGTCCCTGGCTTGGCTTTGTCTTCTTTTTTGGTTGACCTGTTGGGATATCTGGCCAAAAGTCATCGGATTGGACTTTGCAGATTGTGTGCGTTTTGTTGCGATGGCTACAAAATGCAGTTTTCTCTATACAGGCTTCCGTTGATGCATAGCTGTTAATTGCATACGACCGGCGCATCAACTCTGTGGATTACATTCGAGGAGTGAGGGCAGCTGGATTTCACAAGTTCTTTAAATACACCTCTAAGATTCCATCTCGATTGGTCTGTCAAGGGCATGCTTGTCGTGCCTGGCATATGCAGACAGTTCGAAGCTGTGAGGCTCTAATGGTTGTTTGCGAAGCGCTCGTCCTCGTCCCTCAAGAAGTCATGAAGGGAGTCCTCGAATTCGTCCTTGCCGCTTGGACTGCGGAAGCTCTCCGTGACCGCTTTTCGTCTGTTGAGGAGCAGGTCACCAAAGAACTCAGTGAGGCCAATGTGACAGGTGGCCAGCCAGGCGGTCGCTTGGGTACCGTGGCTTTGAAAACCGTCCAGCAAGGTTTGAAACGAGTTCGTCCGGGACAAGCTGCGAAAGGGTTCCAATTCAAGGCGCCTCGTGGCTTGGTGCATGGATTCCATCCCCCCAACTATGCCTTCAATGGACTCGGCCGCGGCGGTGTCGGTCTTTCCAGGGGGTTTGGAGGTCGACTGGGTGGGATGCCCAACCAGTTGGGTCGAATGCCGATGCAGGGGGTGGCCCGGCGTTTTGCCTCTGGAAGCACCGGACGGCAGATCACGAAAGGTGTGAGGATGATTGGAATGCAGAATTTGGAGGGGGGCCAATACACGCAACTGATGGGTAGACTGAGTCTTGTTAGTGCTTTGCATCTTTTCATACTTTTCCAACATTCGTTTCATTTTGCCTGGAGCTGAAAGGGAGGGGAGCCCGAACCCATCGCTAAGGATCGTGGAAGCCGTAGAGTCCGCGGCACACCTGCGCACTGGTGAAGAGATCGCCAAATCTATCCGCAAAGCTGGATGGAGAATTTGGTATGGGACCCTTCACAATGACATCACAGTTCTGGTTTCCAAAACCGAAGTGGGTATTGGAAGAGCAGCCGAAGACTTTGTTGGACGCTTCAGGATTCAGCAGGGAGGAAAGGATTTGTACGTGACCCTTCTCAAGAGGGCTGAGTATTCACCGCCGTTCTTGAAAAATGTCAACTTCGGGGTTGGTGACTCAGACAAAGTGCTGCTGCGGACCTTCGGCCAGGGCTTGCAATATGTTCGGAACATCTTTCAACAGCAGAGCTTACAATTCATGAGACACTTGGCTATGCCACTCAAGCGATTTAAAATGTTGCTTGTGTCCTTTCCGAGGCTCGACTTTTGACAGAAATTTCCGGCCCGTGTCCCAAGGACGGCAGATCGGGGAGGTGGCGAAAGCCGGCGTGTCGGAGAGTGCCATGGCCCAGAAGTTGGAGCAGGCCTTGGTGAAGAACTGGGGCCGAGGCTGGAATGTTGTGGTGTCGAAGACGGAGATGGAGGTCGCTACCAACGTCAACGACATCATGGCTAAATTCAAGGCCTGGGCTCTGATTTCACAGTGTGTTTAAGAACCCGAACATGAATGGCTCCTCTTTCAGAATGTGCCTTGACACAAAGGTGAACGACGTCTTCTTCACCATCGTGCGCCAAATGGTCTGAATCGACCCCGCAGCTGGCAAAACAGTGCAGGGGTTAGTCGTGGTCTGCTGCGACATTGATGAACTGCACGAGCTGACTTACTGGGTGCACATGGAACTTTTGTGAATTATTTTCTGGGCATGGCAACATGGAGCTAGCATCCAAAAGCTCTCCCAAAGCTCTATTCTATCATGTTCCACACTGCTCAGGGCTGTGCAGACCTTGTGGCTTTCGAAGTAACATGCATGTCTCAAAAGTTGCAACCAGTGATAGTGCTATAGTCCATTGTGTCAAAAATCTGTTGCCGCAGTCCGTAGTGGTCCAATCCACAACACCGTTTTGCGCATGCAGGTAGCGTGCATAGTGAAATTTTGTAACATAAAAGTGCAATCGGCGTCTCTTGCAGCCTCCCGTGGAGCAAGAAAGTGGGCCTCACGGCGGGAGCAGGACCGACTCTTTGCGCTGGTGGGCAACGTAGGAGCTCTATCTGGCGATGTAAGATATTGAAGGAGATGATCAAGCCTTGGGCCGCTCACCTCCTGTACTGTCCTGTTTCACAGGGGCCTTAATAATTTCAAGCAGCATTCCCTAAGGTCTACTCATTATGCTTCTGGTACGGCTTTTCTGATCTTCGCGTCCAGCGTGTGACTTGAAGCTGCCTCCGAGTCTGTGTGGCTCAAAGACAGCCACTGCGCAGCCCTGCTCTCATCATGGGCAGCGGCGGAAGTGTCGAGACTGCACCAGTTCCACCGGTGATACGGAAGATGCAGAAGCTGCCGGCAAGCCGCAAAGTAGAGAAGGCCGAGAACAAACGATTGCCGGAGAGACGCTCAGATCTGGTCGAGGCGATGCCGGGCATGCAGAAGCCGCAGTCAAGCCGAAAAGTAGACAAGGCCGAAAGTACGCGATTGCCGGAGGCGAGCTCAGATCCGCCGGTTGAGGCGACACCGAAAATTCAGAAGCCGCAAGCAAGCCAAGAGGGAAGAATGGCCGATGTGGGGCGATTGCTGCGACGCCCATCTCCGCTTGTGGAGACGCAGCTGCATACGCCCAAAGGCTCGGAGAAAAAAGAGACCGAGATCAAACGGTTGGCCGAGAGACGCTCGAATCCCTGGGAGACGATACCGACACAGAAGCCGCAAGGAACCCGGAATGTGGAGGCCAAAAGCAAGCGACTGCCAGAGAGATGGTTGGTACCCGTTGATGAGACTATAGCGATGCAGAAGCTGCAGAGGCCGCAGGCAGTCAGCCAGGGCGAGAAGGCTGATATTAAGCGCTTGCTGGACGGAGGCAGAGGCTCATCCCAGCAGGGGGAGAGGACCGAGAGGATGCAGAAGCCACAGGCAAGCCCCGAGAGAGAGACTTACGAGATCAGGCCTTTGCGAGAAAGGTGGTCAGAGATGGTCGCTTCACCAGCTGACACGATGCCGGACATGCCCATGCCGGGCATGCCCATGCCGGACATGCCGATGCCGCCAGCAACCTTCGTCAGAGAGAGGGCTGAGATAAGGCAATTGCGGGCAGAACGTCTGCGGGAAGAACGTGATCTCAACGTAAAGCGAAGCCGCAAGCTGAGTTGTTCGACAGTCACCCAACTATCGTAAGAGCCCGCCGTATCAGTTTCTAGACCCGTCTGTTCATCGGAACTAAGCAAGACTTCAACTGGAATGCGAAAAGTAGCTGAATCCGCGCATTGTTGGTGGTGCACTAGCTGCGTCACAAAAGGCTACACATATTTAAGGTGATGGCCTCTTCTTGTTTTGCAGTGGCAACTAGTCAGCTAGGTGCCCAGTAGGCAGCCACAAATCAAACACTGAACCTTGAAACCCTATTTCTCAATCCCAAACCCTGACCAAACTCTAAACCCCAAAGGTTGGGTGGTGAGCTTCAGACCCGAAGCCTAGAGCACGAATGCCCCTTCCCAGCCGTGGATCGAGAAGAGTGGCTCAACTCAGGCTTCAACCTGCGCGCGGTGCGCTGCAACTGCGGTTGCTGAACTCGCCAGAAGCGGCATTTCCCGAAGAAGTTGGCTTGCAAGTGATGGAGGGTCCAAGGGTTTTGGGCTGATGGGGGAGACAGCAGGCGTACTTTTCAACAGGCCAGTGCATGTGCGATCCTAGATTGCTAGCATTTTTTTGTTGGGCGACGACCAGTGAAGTATCATTCGTTCCCCGAGCCGAGCTCACTCGTTTTGAATAGTCCCATACAAGACTAGATGTGCACATTGAAAGAAAAACAACACTAGCAGATACACTAGGCGTTGTAGGAAGCCTTGTCGGGTGATGGTCGGATTTGACCACCCATGACCAGTCTTGCAGCTGTGTTGGCTCGGAAGCCGTGGTTGCCCCAAGGGCAGCACGCTTACCCACGATATGAGGGGTGAAAAAAACAGCCTGCTGCACTTCGCTTGCTAGTGCTTTTCAAGTCTCAGCCAGCCACAAACAGCAAAGACCCTGAACCCCAAGTCGAAAAGGTGACCATTGAGTCGAGGAGCTACCTGCCGGTGAATCGGTCTTGTCCTGTCTGGACAAAACATCTCCTTCACAATTCACAGCATTCAAACTCACAATCCCCAGCCTCTATCATCTATTTTATGTAACATATTACATATTATGTTACATATATATATATAAACAGTTGTATACGTATACATATACATATACATACACATATATGTATATATAAGTAAATGGGGCAAGGGGTCCTGAAGCTCATGCAGTCATCATCAGCATCTTCTTCTTCATGTTATGGGCAACCCTACCTCCTCACCGAAACCTACATTGATTAGAGATTGGGATCTGGTGCAGGCTCGAATGGGAATGGCCCCTTTCCGTGTTTAGGTACCTGAAGTGCTTGCGAGTTCAATTGTTGGGCCTGTCTTTCGGGTTTTGGACTCTGGGCTTTGCTTTGCTGTTTGGGGGTTTGACGCCGGTGTGTTTGTATGGGCTCATTATGGGCCGAACAATTCGATTCGTTTGGAGGCTGCATATGTCTCTGTTGGCTATGTGTACCCAATGGGCCAAAAGAATAACGGATGTTCAGGAGTTGCGTTGACTTCGTCGTGTGCACTCTAGATTTGCGCAAGCTCCTCTGTGGCAAGGCGCTGGCGTGCCCCCCGATGTTCCAGCGCTGGCAATGGGTGGACAGCCAGACTTCTAACTTGCGCTGTCCCTTTGCGAAAGCAGAGTCTTGCTTGTGCAGTGCCGAAGTTCGGGATATTACGAAAGCAAGAACCAGGCTTCAGGATTGCATCCCTTGGCAGTGGTTAGTGTGAGGCATACTGTGAAAGGATCGGTCCAAGAAGGATGAGGCTTCGGACAGATCGCTTAGCCTCCGTCGCCGTTTCCAAGCCAGCAGAAACTGCATCAGAAAGTTGGTATGAGAGAGCACGTTGTTGGAAACTTGAGTTGGCATCGTTACACACAGACGGGGAGGCTCTTGAAGTCCCAGGAAACCTCTGCAACACAAGGCATAATCCGCGGTCTACCACCCCTCAAGAGCCAGGCTTAGCAGATGAAATGCACCCCGCTGAGGCTTAGGGTTCGGGCTTTAGGTTCAAAGTAGCTTGCCTTCGCCCCCTTTGAATTCCTCGCGCTGGGATGGCATCCAAGCAGGCCAGCAAGAAGAGCAATTTCCTGGATCCTGATTTCTGAGTTTCCAGTCCCGAAGCCCCAGATCCCATACCCGACCTTCGACTTAGTACCCCAAGAAGCTTTTTCAAGTTTCCAGACCTTTCCAGCTAAACCGAGGTTCCGATTTCAAAATCTGAGCTGGTGAGATATACATAGCTCAAGCTTCACCTCGCCGTCTCCAAAGAATCCCACAACCTTGAAAGGAAGGAGCCATAGAGCCCAAATCCTTGGACCCACAGTCGGAATTACGGTCCTCGAACGAACATGCATAGACATCATCGTTATCGTTTCATCATCCCCATCATCATCATCATCAGCATGGTTGTTGTCGACATCAGACGAAGTGGCACTCAAACAAGTCTAGTGCAAAATGCGGCGATGAAACGGTTAGCAGGCCATCTCGCGCTTGAGGAAGGAGATCAAGGCGCCGCACCTGTTCAATAATCAGAGTCACAACAAACAATAATAATAGTAATAGCTATCTTCGTGATCACCAACATAATCAGAGTCGTAGCCGTAATAGTAATCACAACAATAAATGTGAAAGGCTGCGGCTCATCTTGTTCCGGTTGTAGGAGCCGGTTTAGCATTTGGGAAACAGGCTGTGAGATCCAGGGGTTTTCGAGGTGGCCAAGACACCCCAAACCCTGAACCCTAAGCCCTGAACCCAAACCCGACTTCCCAAGGATAAGCGATGGGATGTGCTTCGATCGTGCTGCGTAAACCTCCCTCCGGCAAATTGCCGCAAACAACGGAGTGTGGCTTCAGCTCGTCGATCGCGAAGGAGATTTGAAACGATAGTACCGTCGGATAAGGAGTTGTTTGCCTGGCAGCCACTACCTCCAAAGCAAGGCGCCTTAATCGCACTTGCGAACAACTCGGGAAAAATTGAGACGGTGCTTCTCCAGCGCACTTTCTTTCGGAGTGTTCTTGGCCCTGACCCAAGTAGAAGCCCTTGAAGCACTGTGGTCGTAGAGCAAACCAAAGCCAAGCACAGACGTTCAACCTACGCTCCAAGTCCCGGAACCACCTCACCTTTTTCCATTAAAGCCGCAAGCCAAAAACGCTGAAGCCTCAATCTGCACTACCATACCATACCATACCATACCGTACTATACTATACTGAACTATACTATACTATATTCCTATATTCTACTGTGCCATATTTACAATATTATATGTGTAAGTATGATGCAGTCTAACCCAAAATAACCCAAAGCCCCCGGAAGCCCATTCCCCCCCGCGGGCCTGGGAATCTGAGGCCATCGGCGAAGACCCGCCTCCCCACATCCACGTGTCGGTGGACGAGGCCTCCAGAGAAGATGCCAACTGTAAGGGATCCTGTCAGGGCACCACAGGGGGTACTAAAAGGGTAGGTAACCCCAACAATCGCTCAAAGGGTGTGAGTCGGATCTATCGGGATTTCACAGAGTTTCGGGTTTTTCGGGCTTTGGATTTTAATGGCTGGCCTTTGGGCTTGAATTTGCTTCTTTTGGGGGTGTCCGGACTTAGGCTTCAAGGTTTCGACGTTCGCAGGCCGTTTTCAGCCCGGATCATAACCACGAAATTGAGAAGACCCAAGAAAAGAAACTCCAAAGAAGCGAAACCGAAACCCATTGTTGCAGTCGAACATCCTGGAGTGGAACTATGTCCTCGAAGGGCCCACGGTCCGGGAGCTTACATACACTCTTGCAGTAACTGCTACGAGGTTGAGTATGTGATTATGATTGGAGCTCATCCCAGCACGAGTCTTGCATCTATCATGCTATCCGTAAGGATAGTCATGCCCATGGTTAGTTTGACCGCGGCGTATGGTAAACTTGTGTGTTCATTCTGCTTAATAGCCGGCGATGATGATTATTGTTACTGTGATGTTCTGATGATGATGATGATGATGATTATGATTATGATGATGATGATGATGATGATGATGCGGACGGTGCTCATCATGATGCTGCTGGTGATGTCGTTGTTATGTGCATGACATGACGATGATATGTGTATTGCGATGATAGCATTGCCGATGACAGCCATGCTCAGGGTGAGCTGCCGCTGCTGCTGCTGCTGCTGCTGCTGCTGCTGCTGTTGCTTCTTATGCTGCTCACCACGACTTTGCAAGCATTGCTATAATGGGGGACCTGAAGCATTGCATCCCTTGGTCCGGCAAGCTTTGAGCTGAGGAGACGCCCTATGAAGGAGGGTGGTGCTGAGCTCAGATGTGACTGTTCTCCTCGGTGCATCCTTGCAGTGGCCTTTTGAGGGCAACGCAGCTTTAACCTACCGCCAGATTCTGTTACCAGTTGCTGACTGTCCAACCAAAAGTGCATGAGGAACGAAACTGAGGGTGGCGCCTGGTAAGCTACCCGAACTTGGCTTCCGCCCGCTCTTTGGTGAAGAATAGCCTTGTCTTGAGGTTTTGGGGTCGCCTCAGATTTCCGAAGGACCGTGCTGCTGATGTCATCTGCACGCAGCATGCGGCATTCTCCAGAAGAAGTCTCTTTGGCTTCGTTTCGCACCTTCATGCATTCCTCTGTTTTACTACCCAGCTACGGAGGACTATCCATTCCGACCCCCTTCTATCCTCATGGTTCGGGCCCCAGCTTCTCGTGCTCGGTCCGAGCATGCAGAGACCCTGTTGGAATGGACTCCACATCCTAAATCCGCAGTTTACCGGAATGGTGTAGGTCCCGGTTGTGTGGCTTGCTAGGTTATATCTAGATATACGTATATACATAGATGTGTATATGTATATACATGTATATGTGTATATATATATACATATACATATATATATATATGCATGTATATATATATATACACACACATACACACGCAATGCCAGTGATGCGGTTGACGTTGTTTACATAGGTTATATGTCTATGTAAACCTATAGGTAGATAAATGCATCTAGAAACCAATATGTATATAATGTGTGTGTATATATATATACACGTAAATACGCTTCTATACATATGCACATGGGCACATGTGTTTTTATGAGTTTATGTGTATATGCATATGTATGTGTATGTTTGTGAATGTTTGTGTATGTATGTATGTATGCATGCATGTATGTATGTATGTATGTACGTATGTACGTATGTATGTATGTATGTATGTATGTATGTATGTACATACGTATGTATGTATGTATGCATGCATGCATGCATGTATGCACGTATGTATGTACGCACCAATAAATATGTGCAAAAGACATATATATATACACACACACACATGCATTGCGCTGCATTGTGCATAGAAAAGTTCAGTCTAGGTCAGAGTTGAATTGAATTGATATCTTCTGTTGTGGCCTGTGCCAAGCAGTCTTTTCGCCTTGGGAAATAGAGTTTAGGTTTGCGGCCGTCTATGAACAGGCTTCTGCCGGCGGTTTCCAGGTTTTGTGTTCGGGGTCTCGTATCGACGTTGAATTTAACCAGCAAGTTTTCCGGAATCCCACATGGAATTCAGAACAGGTTTGCACTGATGTGATCGATGTTGCCAGAGGAAGGCAATCCTTGTTCGAGCATGCTTTGCTGTTCTCAACACTGAGAGTTGAAGTCTAGTTGCCATGAAGGCAACCTATTTATCCAATCGGCTACAGCGGTAGAGTTCCTGAAAACCGAAGCTTCACTTGGTTCTTCAAAACATCCCGAATGCATGCGAAGATGGGTGCTATCGCCTTCGTAGGAGCCCAGAGCAGTGTCTCAAGGCATTTTCAGCTCTTGGGCAGTGCGGTAGGCATTTCTATTGAGTCTACTGTGTGGGTTGTGTGGTTAGCCGAACTCATCCGCTGCATCATGTCGAGCCATCTGCAAAATCCGCTCGTGCAGTTTTGGATGTTCATCCCTCAAACCATCGGAGGATGCAAGCGCTCCGAGCCCTCAAACCCTCAAACCCTCAAACTCTCAAACCCTAAACCATAAACCCGAAGCTCCAACTCCGCCCTTGGCCTCAACGAGGTCACGCCCAACGGCCGCTTCGAAGTGAACACGCGGCTGTGCCTCTCGATGCTCGGGCCCGTGACGGATAGCATGAAGGTAGCATATTATATTGTAGTCTGTTATAGTACATTATGGTTCGTTCTGGTATATTATGGTATATTATGGTAGATTATGGCATATTGTGGTATATTATGGTATAATATGGTATATCATTAATACATCGTATACTATGGCAAATGATTATGGTATATTATGGTAGTTTTGCGCTGGGGCTTTGACAAGGGGTCTTACAAGGTTGCTAATGGGTGTATACCGAGCTTTGAGTCTTTTTTCAAAGGGTTGACAGCGGCAAATATGATTTCACAGGGGAGGACCTCAGCCAAGCTCAAGACGCCAAACCCCAAGCCCAAAATGCTCAACTCCAGCACCAGCATCAACCGTCTTCCCTACACCCTCAATCTCGAGGTCGGACTATCATCCGGAGACCTGGCAACCAGCCTGGTCCGTGGCCACGGTGCTGAAAGGGCTTCTGTCCTTCATGTGCGAGGTCAGGTGTCTGAACTCCGAACCATGGGATGTGGTCAAGGTTTGAGGGCCTTCCACTTGGAAGTTGAAACTAGGGGGTGTGATTCCAGGAGTTGTGCGTTTCCCGGAAGCTCACTCGGCATGACAGCGCGAACTGGACACGTAAGCTGCAGTCCGACCTGCAGGAGACGCCAACAGCAGGAGCCATTCACCCACCAACAGCTTTGGAAGTGAGGACCACCTGCCATAGCCAGACGTGCGAAAAGCTTGAGGGCCAAATTGACCAAATCTTGTTCCGGAGCAGCAAGCCCGAACACAGGCTTCCTCTCCTCGCTTTTCGAGTTTGTAGTTCAGTTGCCAGCAGGTCAGGAACCGGCGTTCCGCAGCACGACTGCGATTCAGGGTGTGAGTCTTGAAAGCCCAGCTGGTTGAGTTCGGGTATACTTGTGGGGCCTTCACCCGTTCCAAGCACTCTCGGAT
Organism: Symbiodinium necroappetens; assembly: GCA_905231915.1. Classification (NCBI taxonomy): domain Eukaryota; class Dinophyceae; order Suessiales; family Symbiodiniaceae; genus Symbiodinium; species Symbiodinium necroappetens. The sequence goes on along the minus strand of CAJNJA010016331.1, from coordinate 23,380 downwards.
TCAGAACCCCATGAGACTTTTTGGAAGGACTGATCTCGCCAGCAAGTCCATGGCCTGGAACCAGGCCCCTTCCTTGTCAGGGGCTTTGGGGCTCCGTCTCTAGGGATTAGGGCTTGGGGCCGTTTTGCTTTTCGGGTGTAGGAGTTGTGCTTTGGAGGTGTAGGATTGAGTGTCTAGGGTGGGGGATCTGCACCAGTATATGTGCCCTGACCGTATCGTGAATCCCAGAACCCAGAATTCGCAGACCCACAAGCCCCATCAACGGAACCCCCGGGCCGAAGCTGACTGGGCTTTCGCACCGGCCGGTGTTGGTGCAGGGGTTCTCCAGGTTAGCACTGCAAGGGTAGTGGGGCCTGCAAGCCCAAGACCACCTGGGGCCTTCCCATCAAAGCCCGGACAAAACTGTTTCTGCGGGCCCTACGCCCGAACGCCCCAAACTCCAAACCCAACAGGCCCAAACCCGCAGCCACCTTTGAAGCAGGAGCAGCCCGAGTTTCGGAAGGCTTTTCCGGAGGCACTGGGCTCATTGAGCATCCGAAGTTTCGGGTCTAGCTGTCAGGTTTGGGGATTGGGCTTCGGGATTTGAGGTTTGAGGCTTGGGCGTTTCTGCCTCTCTTTCTTGTCCGGCTGCTCGGGATCATTCTGAGTCCTTTTCTCGGCCCGCCAGCCCCAACCCGAAACCTCACTTAAACCCTCAAGTCCTATAAACCCTAACTTTTTGGAGCACCGAGTTCGACGACATCGTCGCCAAATCCAAAGCAGCCCGAGCCTGAGCTCTGGCTCCCAGTCCACGGCTGGTTTGGGTTTAAAAGTCCAGATCTTGAGATCGCAGTCCACTAGCCTCAGTAGCCTCAGACCCCCCTGATCTCCCACCTGCCCACTGCCAATCGGCGCTGCCTTCCTTTGCATCGCCCTCCAAAGATATTTCTCGTGTATTGCGACACCCGCCCCAGAGTCCCAAGCACCTCGGCACTTGTGCCGCTACTCTTCGGCCATGTGACATGATGTAGTCTAGATACCAGGCTTCTTATGGGTCTTCGCTATGAACGCTGTCTGGCTTTTATTCTTGTCATGACTATCATGTTAACGACTTGTACTACTCTCGCGTCACTGGCGCTACTATGCTGATTTTACACCTCTCTTGCTCTAACTATGGCAGATTTTAGTACCGTTGCTGATGCCACGGGCCATCATTGCTACTGTTTTTCCTGCCGCCTTTGCTGCTGCAATTGCATCATCGCGTCCCTAATCTACCGTGGTTGTTGTAGTGGTGGCGGTGTTGTAGTGGTAGTGGTAGTGGAAGTGGTATTGGTAGTGGTAGTAGCAGTGGTAGTGGTGCTGGTCGTGATCGTGTTCGTGATGGTGGTCGTGATCGTCGTCGTGGTCGTGGTCGTGGTAGTGGCAGCGGTAGTAGTAGTGGTAGTAGTAGCAGCAGTAGCAGTAGCAGTAGCAGTAGCAGTAGCAGTAGCAGTAGCAGTAGCAGTAGCAGTAGCAGTGTAGCAGTAGCAGTAGCAGTAGCAGCAGCAGTAGCAGTAGCAGTAGCAGTAGCAGTAGCAGTAGCAGTAGCAGTAGCTGTCCGCAGTCGCAGTCCGCAGTCGCAGTCGCAGTCGCTGTCGCCCTCGCCGTCGCCGTCGCCGTCGTCGTCGTCGTAGTCGTCGTAGTAGTAGTAGTGGTGGTGGTGGTGGTGGTGGTGGTGGTAGTCGTAGTTTCTCGTAGCAGCAGCGCCAGCAGCAGCAGCAGCAGGAGGAGTGCATCACTCGCCCACACCCGAACCAAGTCCTCGAACCTTTGAGCTCAAGCCTCTCCGTTTCTTGAAACCTTAGAAGGCGTCCTCAGCTGCAGCCCCCGCTGCAGAAAAGGAGGAGGCGTACAGTTTCCCAGAGCCTGTGGCTTAATGAATTCAGGCAATTAGGATTGGGTTTACCATTTCGCCCCCTACTCGTACCCATTACCTGGTCAACGATTACTATGCTTCTATGGTCAGCGTCATTGTCATTATCATGAGTGACGTCTTCGTTGTCATTATCGTCGTCATCAGGACTCCTGTGATCATTTGTACAACGCTTTTCTTCTTCACAGGCCTTCTCCTCCTGCTCCTCCTCCTCCTGCTCCACATCATCATCATGACAAGCATCACCCTCGTTTTTACCATCGTCGTCGTCAGCAGCTCACGTCAATTATTCTCTATGCATGTTATTATATGTCTGGGTTGTTCGAAACCTTAATCTTACTATTGCGCTTGCACTGACAGGTGATGAGGATGCGGGATTTCAAGCTTGTTTCTTGTGTGATTACCAACTTTGGTACATTATTCTTTTGAGCTTTGCTACTGTTGGGGCTTTGTAAGGGCACGGAGTGTCCTACCTTGAACGACCGCAAGCCTTAAACCCTAAACCTTCTCCAGGCGGCAGATGGACCCAAAGATGCCCCCTTGGCGTGAGAAAGCTGCACGTCCGTGGGGAACGGTGGTCCCAAGTCTCAGGGTCAAGGCTAAGGGTTTAGGGTTCAGGTTCCACAGCAGGCGAGGGTCATGAGGCTGCTTCTCGCCAGCTCTCTTAGGATTTGTCGTCAAGGGCGTCCTTATGCAGTGTAGCCATCACGTATTACATCTAGAACTCTGCCTCAAGTTCCTTAGCTTGACTTGTGCCATGTGTACTTGTGCTTGTGCAGACCTGAGCTACCTGTGCTTGCAGCCGTCCTTTCCACTTCTTCCATGGGCTTCTCTTTGCAGCATTCAGCTCAAGCCTGGCATGTACATCTGCCCACTTCGGAAATGATTCATCCTGTGCCCAGGACCACCCGATGTGTCTCACAAGATTGGCTGTTCTGCGAATACAGCCGCATGTAGTGGAGCTTTGAAGCGAGCCCAGATCAAGTGAGAACAACCTCTCAATCCGGTTAACACGGTTCAATGCCTCTCAGCAAGCTGCAGACCAGGCAACATCCGACAAAAGCCCGTGAAATCTTCCCCGCCAAACTAGACTACCCCCCAAAGCATCCTATGAAAAGTAGAGACATGAACCGTAGTCGCTAGATACCTCAAACACTAGACCCACGAAGCCTACCCCTGATGCCTTAAACCCGAAACCGTGGGCGACCAAGCAACGTTTTGAGCTTTGGAGCCCCGCAATGTCTTCCGGCGGCCGGCGAGGACGCCGGAATACTACCAAGACCATGTAGACGTATATACAAGCAAAACGTATATATCTGTTTGCATACGCACACATATCTACACACAAACACACACACATATATGTATATATATATATATATGTACATTTGTGCGCATGTTTGTGTTGATGTTTGTATGGCATGTCTGCTGACAAATGCATGTTTTGTTGCATGTATCGAGGTTTCGGCTGCTTGGGTTCAGGATTTTAGGAATGGTTTGGCATTGGCCCTGTGTGTGTTTGTAGAGAGAAAGACTCCTTTCTTTCGGTCTCAACGAGGCACCAGTTTCAAAACCCACCCAGTACTGAAAGCCCAGACAGATGAGTGTCTCTGCTTCTTTGACAAAGAAAAAAGGGAGGGAGAGATAGCGATAAAATCAATGGATTCGATTGGGGACTAGGCAACCTAGACCCTGAAATCGAAACCGAAACCCGTAAACCCCCAGAGCTGCAGACCCTAAACTCCGTGGAACCCTGAACACCAAAGCTCTCCTTCCCTAGCCCTTGGCTGCTTTGCTTTGCAGGCTGGCGACCTCCAGCCTTCGCCCAAGGTGAATTTTTGACCCTGAAGAGTTACGCATGCATAATGCTTAGGGTTCCTTTTTACAAGCATGGATTTAGAATACACCCGATATCCTATTCTCTTTAAAGCGGTCGTTTTTAGGCTTTATGGGCTTGCTTGCGCTTCCATGGTCAAGTGGCCCAAGGACAATTCCAGGCCTGTCCGTCCTTCCCTAGTATTGCTTTGTGAAGCTGTAATCGCTGCCGTTGCGTGTAGAGTGTGCTTAAGCTGTGGGGTATTCGCTGGTTCCTTAGGCTATTAGTATGAACATTATGTTGACGATGGAGAGAAGAACATTCGTGTGGTGATGGTGTTGATGATGCTGCTGATGGTTACCGTTGTTCTAGATCCATATTGGACGCGCTATGCTTGTAAGACAAGGTTCTAAGCCTACTCTTGTCTTTGAGGCACATTGACTAGCCTTCATTACTGTCATGACCCCGTGTACATGGAACTACATCGCAATCTTCATAAGTTTCCCCTTCTATAGTTGGAGACTCAATTTCTGGTCTGCTCTGCTTACTAATCGCAACTTTTTAGAAGCCCCGCCATGGCTACACGCCGTATTCGCAAGAAACTGTTGTTGCCATCTGTAGCGTTAACAGCATGGCAAATTCTTAATCTATCGTTGTTGCTGTCTTTCTCAGAGTTATTGGCTTGTCATGGCTGTCATTGTTGATGCTTATGGTTGCTACTGTTGGTTGCCTCTGATCGGTATCGACCACTGCTGTCAACGGCTGTTCCTGTTGTACCTCGTCAGGGATGGGCGAGCAGCAAATCACATTGCTTTGGTAAGGTCATCGTAAGGTTGCGGGGTCGGGGCTTGGGGCTTGGGCTTCCTTCTCCACATGAGAGCAAAGGCCAATGCGCAAACCTTCTCTTTTGGGCCGTTCCTCACCTGCCGGGTGCTTGGGAAAGAGGCTTTGCTCTTTATGGCAGGCCTGCCAGAGACAGGTCTGTGAGCCGCCGGCGCCACACGCCTGGATCCACAGCCTTAACGCTCTGAAGTCTGAAGCCAAAGGCTTCAGTTCTTGGGCTCAATAGCCAGGGAAACCCAGACTCTCGACTCGAGGCCACTGCGCTCATGGAGTCGCAGATGACGCAGAAGTGGCCATCGACCGCGAGGAAGTTGCCCCGCCTTGACCTGCGGAGTTGAAATTGGAGTTTGTGGGATGCAAGTACAACAGTCGCCGTCGTCATAGCAAGAAGGAACGAAGGGACCGGTGGCTATGGTAGCTGCACTAGAAACTTGTTCTAACAGTACTGCCATCACCACCACCACCGCCAGTACTTCATTTATTCTAGGCTCTGGGTTTTACCGCTGGAAACTGTAGCGGAGCCGAGCTTTCTCTGCTAGCTCGCAGGAGATCCGTCGAGGAAACTCCCCTGGCAAAGGTGTAGGCCTGTAATGCTTCTCTCGAGATCTGCTCAGGAGGGTAGAGGTCAGCTTTCAGGGAGTTTTGGCTTTGAAGCCAGTTTGCGGCAGGGTTGACGGCTCAGTGTAGGTTTGGGGTTTGGGTGTCAGGGTTAGGGACTTCGGGCTTTTGGGGTTTAAGGTGTCGAGTCTGAGAAAGTTGGGCTTGAGGGCTTTAGGGCTTTGCATTGATCATTGTGGGTTTTCGTGTCCACGGTTGTCCCGCGAGAAATAGAGATGACATTCCATGGGATACGGCCGCATTGCACCTGTGTGGCGGTGACCTGCGCAAGGCATGCCACCGTGACATAATGTTCTATCCACTCATACCATGACACAACAACATCCAACGATGCATTTTCGCTGATGTCACAAGACGCCATAGCAGTGTGCTTTTCGCTCCAACAAAACAACCCAGAACCAAAAGCGCCTTGCTTTAATGCCAGGGCCGCCTCGCAGTTTTGCTTCTGACCTTTCTAGTGTGTAAGCAGGAGGTTTTCGGGCCTGCGGGAGTGGGGCAGAAGAGCAGAACTTGCCGTAGGGCCGTAGGGTTGACCTCACTTGAGAATGGGGATCCCCTGACGGGGCATTTTCGACCCGTCGACTTCTTAACTTGTCTTTACAGGCCTGACAAAAGGTCAAGGGGCGGAGCGGGCTTTGCACCTTAAATCATGATTCCAAACTCCGAAGTCTTGAAACTTCAACCCCTGAAATCCTCCAGGTTAAGGGCCAAGAGCAAGGCCCGGAACGCCGAAGAGAAGTAATTCTTTGAACGACGGAGGCCTGGGCAGCAAGGGCCAAACTGCGAGCAACCGCAGGCCCGGAACGGATGATCCTCTTCAGGATCTTCGGAGTTTGGGACCTGAACCCTTGAAATCTCACATCCTGGGCCTTTGAGTTATGAACTTCTTGGTGCGGCATGTCCTCCGAGGAGCTTCGGGCCTGGGGTGTAGGATGTAAATGCAGTGCTCGGGGTCCTTGGCATCAACAGCAGCCGACACCGACAGTGTTTGACGCTACGTGCAGCGGGAAGAACTAGATTTGATGTGTAACTTCAAGCTTGGTAAATATGTTGTTGGTGAGTTTGACGATGGTGTTGATGCTGTTGATGCTGATGATGATCGTTCTTCAATGCCAGAAGGAATTTTGTATTGCATAAGAAAGGCTGTGTCTGGAGCACGTGCTGTTCCTATGTGAGCTTGTGGTATCTTGTCACTTGTCACTCTCTATGTACAAATACCAGCCCGATTCTTCAGGGGGAGAAGTTTGCGGTGGCATTGGTGATGTTAGCATGGTGGTGGTGACGATGATGACGACGATGGTCGAGATGGTGTTGATGCACCGGTGGGTCTGTTTTCTGTTTCCATTGATCATGTTCTCTACTTGGTTGCAAGACTTTGCATGGTGTACTGATATACATATATATAGATATATGTGTGTGTGTATGTATGTATGTATGTATGTATGTAGGTAGGTAGGTAGGTAGGTAGGTAGGGAGGCAGGCAGGTAGGTAGGTAGGTACGTAGGCAGGTAGATAGGTAGGTAGGTAGGTAGGTAGGTAGGTAGGTAGGTATGTGTGTATATATATATACACACATACATATACGTATCACGAAAGTGTAGATGTGCATATGTGTCTACAGGTTGGTACATAGACGAACACATAGGCAGATAAATTTAGAGATGAAGCTTTGCATGCACACATCTGTTTGATTGCCCCCGGTGGACTCCGGAAGCCCAGATACGCCCCGAGGCTGGAAAGCAAAGCCTCGCAGCAGTCGAAGCTGCAGGAGCACTGGGTGATTTCTTTAAAGTTCAAGGCTGAGGGCTTCGAGTTGCCGTTGTAGTGCTGAAGGTGCAAGTCGCGGACTTCCAGCCTCCAATGCATCCCACAGACCCTCAACTCAACCTCTTCAGCTCCGGAGATTCTGGGTTGTAGGTGCTTCAGGGATCAGGGTGTCAGGTTTCGGGGTTTTTGGTTTAAAGTAAGTTTAAAGCATGTTCGGGCTTGGGGGTTAACGTATACCGTAGACCCAATACCTTTGACCCAGAGCCGCACACCGCACGCAAGAGAGCTGCTTGAAATCATGGGACGGAGCTGATCTACTGGCACTGCAGTATCGCAGACGAGATTCAGATTTATCGACGTCACTAGAATTTCCAGTCGCAGGCTTCACAGACTGCACGCATGATGGGTGATACATCTTCGCAGCACATTTCAACGCTGGACGAGCCCAAAAGCCAAATGTGGCAAGCAAAGGCTTTGACTCCGATGAAGTAGATGTCATGATCCTGCAACTGTTCTTCGAGCGAGTTTGATTAGTTTGCTGCTCCACTGATGTCAGGAAACGGGAGGATAGATGAGTTTCTGCTCGAAGGACTGTGTTGGAGAACGCGGTCCTGCTGCACCCATGTATGCACTCATGTGCATGGTCTAATCAAGTGGCATCGCTACTGATGCCCCATGCTCGCCCTGCTACATCACCAAAGCAAGCCCGACGCAAAATCTGGTAACCACGCAGGTAAACAAAACTAGCACATGAGACCCGAGACGCTTGGGCCTGTGGCTTCGGAGGACAACGAGAAAACCTGAAGTCCCTAAATGCTACAGCCTCAAAGCTTAAAGCCCAAACGCCTAAGTCCCATGCAGCCCTAAGCCTTAAATCCATATGCAGCTCCAAGAAGTCCTAAAGGGCTACAAACTCCACACCCATTTTCCGCCCTCCGAAAGACCAAAACAAACCCTCACCCGAAAACCCCCCGTGTGCCCAACAGTTGCCGGACAAAGCGCTTCCCGAGCTCCAGGCACTGATGTTTCGGTGAGGGTGAGGGCTTGCATGGGTTCAGGGTTTAGTGTGAAGCTCTTGGGGCTTTCGTCTTTACCTTAGGGTGCTGGGCCAAGATGCGGCTGGTCTCCTCGGTGCATCCTTGCAGTAGTCTTCTTTAGAGTCAGAGGGCCGCAGCGAATCCAGGCTTGGAGCTCCCAGGCTATAGAGACGTTGTTTGGCAATGATTCCTCCTTATGCCGTTGCTTTGGTGATCTTCATCAAGGGTGCCAGCGCCGTCCGCACCGATGCCCTCAGTCCAGAGCAAGAGCAGGACCACACGGAAGCGCATGGGGATTATTAGCCGCTGAGATGTCTCCTGCACTTCGTAAGGACCTGGAGCCCTGCGCAGCAGCATGTGTGAAACCAAATGCATGGACTCCGGGCGTCTACGAACTCCGGGACCGTGCAGACAATTTCTGGCTCCATCCAAATGCCAGGCATGTGATCAGTACTGATTGTGAACAGGAAGAACAGGAACCTCGGCGTGAGACCTAGGCAAGTGCGCCGGCATTCAGGTCAGACTTTTTGCCAGCAGCTGCATCCCGCAGGGCCACATAAGCCTGGACATAGGTTCGAACAAGCTCTTTAAGCATCACTGGACTTGACATGGCTACGGCTGCACGTTTCTTTTCCGGAGGCAGGTGTACGGAATCAGGACGACAAGTTTTTCTCAACCTGAAGCTCAGGATCTGTGTTCAGTTGCTTCCTGTAGTGCGACAGTGGTCCCGTGGATTGACGCAGCGGATCCGGTCGGCAACTCTTCGGCGGCAGTATACGTGGATCCACTGCTGGAAGCGAAGCTTCTCGACAGGACAGTTGTGTTCTTAAGCGGGCCAGCTGGCTCATCAAGTTGGCTCATAGGCATCGCACCTGGCATCGGTTGCAACCTTGATATGAGCTCTCTGTTTGGAAGAATTCATGGTTTGTGGCTTGAGTTGGAAGTTCATCATTGTCGTCAGGCTTCATCCAGCCAGTCTGAGGTCGACTCACTTGCAGTCAAAGCATTCCCTGTGTATGAAAGGTGTCTTGAGAACTTACAGAGTTTATTCACGGTGTTGTTTCGCTTCTGTTGCAACAGCATGCAGGGGCGAGGTGCGAGAAGCTTGATGCGAAAGCACCCCTAAGGGCAAAACGACGAGACAGAGTTTTGGTCAGCTGGTGGCTGGCAGTGGAGAAATGAAAGTTTTGGCTTCCTAGCCGTGATTTGGATGTCAAGGCTCAGAAAGATTATGCACCACGGGCACTTTCATTTTGAAAAGCAATGCTGACGGCGTGCTCCAAGCAATTCAAGTGAGCATAGCGTGTCTCTCTGGGACGTTCACGTTCAGACCTTCGATGTTGTTGGTCGCGCACTCTCAGCTTCAACGAGACGCGAGAGGTTCATCGCTTAGATCTGTATCTCGTAGAGCCCTCGAGAAAGCAAGCAGATTGTAGAGTATGTCGACGGAGCTGAGTGACTTTTCTCTGTAAAAACTTTCGTTGTAATTGAAGCCTCCTCCCCCCTGAGTTGCCTGATTTCCATCCATCCAAGACGGTTCGAACGACGAAGTGAGGGCAGGGAAGATGCTGTCACCAATCAGTAAACTCCAGTGTTCCGTGCACTTTTGGAGCCGGGTGCTGTCGCTTATTGATGCTGTTACTAATTCTTACTAGTGCTAGCAGGTGAGACACAGGGACAGTGAATGATATCCTTTTCTGGTGAAGTCTTTCCGCTGCCAGGGCCTCCCCATAAACCCATGGCCTCAAAAAACATCCACCCTTGCTACAAGTCCCAAGCCGTACTTTCAGATGCACCACGACAGTGTAGCTGGTATCAAATGCTACACGGAGAACAGGTCAGCGAGATACATTTTTGCAAAGGTAAAGTCAACACCTCTGCCAACATACCGGGCACGGGAGGTTTGATCCCGAGCCTTTTTTGGTCTGTCCCGCAAGCGCTCCGGAGCGCTGCCTGTGCCCAGGCTCCGTCATCTCCAGCCAGCTCCGCGTGTTTTTCTTTGCGAGGATGCTCGTCCTAGTCATGCGGGCAGACGGTGCGCACCTGGACTCGAATATCTACAGAACCGCCCGGCATCAGCATAGGACTAGACTTGGAACTGTGAGAGCGCCTGTTCATCAACGACTCATCTGCATACCAGCATGGAATGCCCAGGTGTGTGAGTTGAGTGGCGATGCGGCAGACGGCCTCCGGGCTCCGGGGCTGAATTTACATGACTAGGTCTACAAGCACATTGGTTCGCGTCATAGCAGGGTGTCGCGGAAACTTGTGTAGAAACTGCATACAGCCATAGAGTTTCGCCAGTGCCCCGTCTCAAAGGTCCCGGAATCATGTGTGATGGAGCTCGCAAGCTTGAACCTAGAAAATACGACAAGACTGTACAATCAGGGTTGTGTAAGTGACAGCAGGAGCCAACAAATGAGCTGTCATTCCTTAATTCTCTTGCCGCAGGAATGATGCCTTAGCAGTGTGACGGAGTAACTCTGCATGTTTTGGTGGGTGGAGGTACGCAAGCAGAGACTCCCCTTCAATTTTAAGCAAGCAGCTCTGCAAGAAATGGCACGACCGGACAGGAGGGCACTCCGCCCGATCTGTTAGCTGTTCACTGCACCTTGGGCGCATGAGGTGATAGAGCTTTTCGCCAGCATGATGCCGTGGGCCTCGGCCTTTAAGCTCCTTGCCACCTTTCAACTTGTAGCCGATCTTCAATGCCCCACAGCCTATGTCCTCGACGCTTTGCTGCGATGCTTTGGTTTCTGAAGGTGCAGAGTGTGTCTCAGTTTGTCTTCCGCTTTCTTTTCCTTTCTGTCATGCGCAGCATTTTCATGCAACAGCTCGCCTGGCCCAGGATGTGCTCTGCATGGTGATCCTGTTCATCTCGCTGCTGGTTCTTGCGCTTGCGCTGGAGGCCGTGGTAGCAATGCAAGGGGCAGGGCCACTTCCGGAAGAGGACCGGAGCGCATGGCTTGATGACTCTGTGACTCAGCTTTGCCAGAGTCATCCGAGCTTTTGACTGCAGATGAAGCAACTGCCCCCCCAGAAACATCTAGTTTCGAGCGGCACTGGCCCAGGCGATAAACATTCGCAGCCCGTGGCAACACTTCAAGACTGGCTTCGGCTGGAGTGCCTCGACTGGTAATTGCATATTATACTGTCGCCTGAGACGAACTAGCATCTCGGGTTTCATGCGCATGGCGTGCGTTGAACTCGTGACATTCCTCGCGCCGAGGAGGTATCACACATGATAAGTTGGAATTCCCTGTCAGACCAGGTGCTGGATTTGTGGGCTGCCTGATGACCTTGCAGACAGTCACCTTGCTTTACGTCGAGAAATCTGCAGTGCCTGAAAGTTTAGTATGGGCCATTATTTTCTTCCCGTGTTTACTGGCCGTGCTCGGTCCAGTTTGGCTCATGAAGCTGATGTGCCAGAAGCAGCTCACGGACATGTTTCTGACTCGCAGGGTGCTGTTGCTGGACCCACCTTCCTCGACCTTGATCAAATCCTTGCTGATGCTGGCCTTGGGCGTTTACGCGCTGATGGTGCTGGGGAGTGTTGCTGCTGTCAGTTGCGAGGGCTTGTTCGTCGTTTTGGGCGCACTTCTTGGCCCTTCGTGGACCCTGCTTAAGGCCCTAGCCATGGGAACTGAGGCTGAAGATCAGTTGAAGCAGGTTGAAGTTTGGAAGGGTAAGCTCAAGAACTTGAGCACAGAGCTACCTAAGCTTCGAGAAATGTCATGGTCGGACTGGCCGCAAGAAGGTGAGCTCAGCTTTGCATCGGTGAGCTTTATACAGTCCAGCACAGCTCATAGACCTGGATTTTTCCACAACATTTTCTGGCACCGCACGGCCGTGAGACAGCTCGGTGCGTCCAACGTGGGCTTTTGTGTACTGCCAAGCTTCATTGCCATCGTTGGCATCTTCCTTGCAGTCTCGTTCCTGCAGGCTGCTCGCTTTATGTGCTCGAGGGGGCAGCTCTTGGACCTCGAGCTGGCTACAGACTTGCACGCTGTGACCTTTGCCCAGCACCAGAGCAAGTACGCCGTCCACATGGACACCTCCTTCACACAGGCCTGCCAGTCCTTTTGTGCTGCGCCTGGTTAGTCGATCTACGTACACACTCGGTTTCTAATGGCTCTGAGAGGGGGTCTTGCTAATCGCTGCTCCTAGGTCCTATAGTTATAGACAGAGCAGGAAGGAGCAGTACACAAAACAGCAAAACGAGAACGAGAGGGAGACACAAAAGCAGCCAAGTCTCCCTCGAACGCAGCATGCCTGCAGCAATGTTGCTACATCCACTGGCATACTTTACTGCTTGGCCTGGCGATGTGTCTGATAGTCTAATGGTATTTCAGACGTTTTCTGCGACATGCAGCAGAAATGAACCAGCAGTAAACGCGATGGGCTACCGCCTGCACACAGTCACATTGTTTCGTTGCCCGCTTGCAGGTGGTGATGCTGGCAATGGCCGACGTGACTTCGACTCGCTGGATCTCCTTGCAGCAGCCGAGTACCGCAAGAGGAACTGCCAGCGCTCACGAGCAGGGTTTGGAGATCAGGGGCAAGAGCTTCGGCTCTGAGGAGCTTCAGCTGTCACAGGCTACCTGGAAGCAGACTGTGTTTGGGTGGCAAGTCCATCCTGTGCTACATGGGCTTGCGGCTGGGCTGTCAATTCAGGCTACAGGTCCTTCAACTGAGTGTGACTGAGGCATTGATCCCACGAATCAGCCGGGTGCAAGCAAAGGGCCTAAGGCCATCCTTGCAGGCGAAGGAGTATTTCGTCCGCTTCTCTCCAATGCAAACCCTGCCTTCGCACGTCACCGTTAGCAAGGAGAATTTCACAGCAATTTCTCAGCACTTAGATTGGAATGGGTGCTGTGCCGGTCGCGAAGCCTCAACATGGCAGCATGGCGTGCCGACCCATTTTTGTCAGGCGAGAGTTGCCTGGTCGACACTGCCTGGAAGCATTATGAGCTTGCCGGAAGGCGCACCGGAGCCATTCGTGACACTTGCGCAGCAGAATGACCGACCGTGTTAAAATCCTTTTCCGTTGCGTTTGAACTACTTGAAATGCAATATGGCCCTGGCAGGTGTGGACAGTTTCGACATACACGTGAACTTGCTAGACTTTTTCCTGGGCATTCCCGCAGATGCAAACAGAGAGCCATCTGCCATGGCAGACATGCTGCAGTGGACCTCTTTTCAGGCTGCACCCAATGCCACTGAATCCTGGTGCCAGCATGTGTGCGAGGCGCGCCCTGAATGCCTACGGTCCTTTTTCGGGCAAGGGGGCTGCTACTTCGCGTGCCACCACCATGACCGCATCCAACGATTTTTGCCGTCCCTGGTATCTGGCAGGAAGCTGAGTGGACAGCTGGACGGCTGTCGTCGTTCGGAAGTTGAACGATGCAAAGAGGTGGTAGCGCAGGAGCATCTGCTCATCTTCAAGGATGTCCCTCCTGATTGGCGTGGGGCGAATGCGCAGCTTAGCCTTTCGTTGGTTTTGCAAGTGGGCGGGCAGCGCTTCATCGCGAATTCGGGCACCCTGGAGCTTCGAAGAGGGCTCCCAGCACCTTCCGATGCATTTGTGCTGCTTGATGATGGTGAGGCGATGAAAACAGCAACCACGATCGATGGCTTCGGAAATGTCATCATCACTGCCAGCTACTACGACCCACTGAAGATCACGTCGCTGAACCTGTCCGTACTGCCTATGCTGCCTGACAGAGCAGCTTGTTCGTTGTATCCGCTTTCGAATCCGTGTCATAGTCACATCCATGTGAAGTTATTCTTGTACGTTCTTATCGTACTTTGCGCCCCGCCTTGGCCGAGGCATTCGAGGTGGTCTGGACTCCTGCCCAGCTGCAGACGGATGCACCCGCCTTGAAGCTGCTTCAGCAGGGTGGCAGATGCAAGGAAAGTGCCATGGTGTATCACCGCTATGCTCTCTGTGGTGCCCAGGGTGACCTTCAGGATGTGCCATCCACCGTGGGCGTCTCGCCTTGGACAGGTCAGCTGGAGGCACCTTTGCAGTTTGTCGTGGCTTTGCGCAGCAAGGATTTGCAGGTCTGGCCAGAGGCACCAGTGCAGACGGTGCAACTGAAATTCGATGGCGTGGACAGCCCTGCTGCCTGGGCCGCTCAGCATGGCTGCAAAGTGCTGGATCATCCATTGGCCAATCGTAGCATTGTTGCCTCGGCTGATGCAACCTGCAAACTGCTCGCCGAATGCCCGGAGCAACTTTGCCCACTGGTCGACGAGCAGGGACTGGGCGGATCAAGCGACATCGGCGACTACTCCCTGGGCCAACCAGTCGAGCGCGCCCCCCTTTTGAGTCAGAATGCAATTGCTCCTGTGCACAAATACGACTAGACTTCTGCTGACCCGTTCCCTCTGAGTCTGACATGTAGGCTGACGGACGAACCGCACTCGAGACCTTTGCTTTGCAAGGGTTGTCGCTTCAGAGGACGTTTCTGTGGTAATTATGTGTTTGGTGCCTTGGCTTCATTCTTGGGTCGTAGCAAGTGTGCGCATCTACCTCTATTTGCCGGATAGAGTTGTTCCATTCTCCAAACAAACAACCAAGCCTGCCTGAAGATGATGTTAGGGAACCTGGGTTGGGAAAGCGGGCGGGCAATGTCGCTTGCAGCCTGTCTGTCGTGCTGACAAGTGACAGTTAAGTTTTAAAGTTGAGCAGTACTCAGTCGAACTGAAAGCTAAGGCGCACGTCATGATTTGTATGCATGGACTGAATGCCTGCACCAAGACTCGCTGGCCTTGGGGCTACGAATATGGGGAACTGTATTTGCACCAGCATGGTGCCAAGATGGCTGTGAACGCACTGCTGTCTGAAGTGCTGCAAGCAGGCACTAGGGGCCTCGAGTTCCTGCAGCACATGATCATGACGAGCCTGGATTCGGAAAACAGCTATTTTTGGATTCTCTCAGATCTAGCCAGAGCAATCTGGGAGCTGCCAAGTTTGACAGCACAACTGGTGAAAACCGTGGCTTCTCTGGACCACAGAATGCCGAAACAGCTGCTCGAGGCGCTGGCTCGTTCGAGCAGCAGCGCTGTTATGCATGTCAATGGCACCGAAAGGGATCTGTTGCGTGCTGCCTTCGCAGATGTTCACGAACTGAGGGTAGCCCTGGAGGAGGTTACAAAGATGCGCCAGGTTGTCACGGCACTAGACTTGGCCAACAACGTTACAGTGCTGACAGTTGGCTGCGCTGCCTGCCCTCGCGAGAATCGGCAGCCGCTACCTGCGCACTGGACGCACTTGGTGCAGCACATCCCGCGGCTCCGTGTGCTTCGGCTGGAGCACTTCGTTCTCAGGCTGCCTGCGTTGGAACAACTGGTGGAGGCACTTGGCTCGGCCCACTCCTTAGATACTTTCTGGCCCGAACAGCTGGAGTTAGGCCAACACGCCAACAAGCTAGGCCAAGCTCTGGCCCGGCTCCCAGAGCCCAAACGCCTCATGGCCTTGGGTCTCCGGGCCAACGGCCTGGGAACGGAGGCTTACTGGCTCCCGCAGCTGCTTCCAAACTTCACATCTGTAGGACTGCTGAATATCCGAGACAATGGCCTTGGGGATGCCATAGGCCAAGAGCTGATCGAAAGCATCAAAGCCCTACCGGAGCTGTGGAGAGTGTTGGTGGGTGGGAACAGGTTCCGCGAGAGGACTATGAAGCGGATGAGTGAGGCTTGCGGTTGCGAGGTGGCAGAATAATTCGCTTGATTCTGGTGCTGAAAACCGTGTCGAGAAGGAAATGCCCTCACAAACAGCAGCGACAAAAGGAGCGGAAAGTCGGGCATCCGGCACTTGTGATTCTCCTCAGAAACCAGCTCGTCGACAAGACAAGTTTCCTGGGGTTTCTGTCCGGGTCAGCGAGCACGGCTTTTGTTCGGGTTTGCTTAGTGATGCCTTATTGTTGGAAGGGCACAGACCTCGGAGAGCAAGCGGCTCGCCTGAGCCGCTCGACAAGAGGTACAGTTGAGGCTGCAGCCCAAACTCCTGTGGCAAGGAGCCGGCTTGGCTGAACTTAAGGACAGCCTTGCACAGTTAGTCGGAGGCACTCGGATACTGGGGACATCGTGAGCGGATCTGTCCCGCAAGGAGACAAATCCGGATGGAACGCTTTGCCTCCACCGCCTTTTCGCCAGCAGAATGCAAAACCCTAAATCCTATAGTATAGTATAGTATAGTAGAGTACAGCATGCAATACTACGGTATACTATGGTCTAGAGTCTGGTTAGTATAGTAGTATAGCCTAAACCCTTTAAACCCGAAATCAGGCACGAGAAGCTCGCCGCAGCGAGCAGCTTCAGCACGAAGGATCAACAGCGTCGCCGCTCGGGTGCATGTCGGCGAAGCGAGGGTGCCGAAACCAAGATAGTCCTTATAAGGGTTTTCAGGCTAGGATGATTCTAATTGCATTCTCGAGCGCTACAGGTCCAAGTCCCGGAACTGTTGGATCTGAAAACGTTGGCACCCCAAGAAGGCCGGTAGTCAAACCAATGGGTCGCTGAAACTAAAAGCCCGGAAGTGCCATCCTTGTGAGAATTTTGGCGGCTCTGCTAAAGTTTGGGATTCTGGCTAGAATTCTGGCAGCTTCGCACGGCTTTTGCGCGTCTCGTGGTGCTTTGAAAAGTTTTTTGAAGAGTAAAGACTCTCTCATTTGGGCTCGGCTCAAACTTCTCTTGTCTCGGGCTTGGTTCTACATCCTGGAGCCTGGAACACCGAATGCTGCAGTCAGATCCTCGATGGTCTTGATTGAACCTCTCAGTCTGCAGTCAGTGAAGGCCTGGTTTCAGAACTGAACCCAAGGCCCACCTTGCGAGATTATAATGAAGCAAACTCCAAACCCTAAGCCCCAGATTCAGGCTTGCAGCTTCCATGCAGCCGAGCCGAGCGCTCAGCGTGCTCGTGGGAGGGGTTTGGACTTGGGTTCCAACCAAAGTGGGTTTAGGCGGGAACTGGTACAGGATTCTCCCCAGGATTTAGGGTTTTGGGTTTTGTCGGGTTTACACAAGGTTTCGCAAGCCTTGTCGAGACTTGAAGGACAGCTACAGCTACAGAATCACGCTTGTCTCAGTCCGAGTGTCGTGGTCAAGAAGGAATCCTTGCAAGAGACCTTAACTAAGGTCGCCCTCAGCCTTAAGCCCTGAACTCTAAGTCCTAAACCCTAAACCCTCGTTTCGGAATTCAGCGCCGCTTCAGGGATCGTGGCTTCGGCTCTGGGGTTCAGCCCAGCACCGCCCTAACTCCGAGCCTATTCCCCGGGGTCTGATAAAGTCTGAAAATCCCTGCCGGTAGCAAAAAGAAGCCTGCCGTTTCAGGGTTCTCTTTGCATAACTCCTGAAACAGGTAAGTTTTTGGGCTAATTATACGAGAATATACCCCAAAGCCAACGAAGCTTCAAAGCCCCAAACCCTGATACTTAAACCTTCAAGCCCGAGCCTCTGAATCCCGGAAAGACTTCAGCCTCCAAAATAGTCACACCACTGATCCACCTCAAGCGCCCAGGCAAGCCCGTGCAGGCTCCCGGAATGAAGCACGGGGGGGGGGAGGGGAGGTTCCGGGTTGAGAGGGAGCAGTGGTGCCGGATGTAGAAGGGAATGGGTTCTGCGGCTTCGGGCTGTGGAGTCTGGTGGCCGAGAGACTTGGGGAGTCTATGAGACTGTGTGACAGAGATCTGAAGTCGAAATGTCAGCCGCAAGCTTGAGCCCTAAAGGCGAAACCCCCAAAGCCCAGGTTCTAGTGCCAGACCGCCGCTCACCTTCGAAGGCCCCTTGGCGTTTCAGCCTGGGCTTGGATGTGCGTGTAAAAAAAAGTAAGTATACAGAAAAATGCTGCCATAGGGTGCGATGCTGTGCTACAAGGTGATTTTGCATGTTGGTATATTCTCGAAGAGTTCCGAACTGCGATCAGCGAGCCATGTTTCCCTACTGTGCCACACTGACGAACATTATACCGTTCACCCGGATATTGCAACCTGGTCTTGTTGGCGCATTGCCCAGCCTTTATAGTAGGCAGCATATGCGGCACCGTGTTTCGTAAGATTTATGTTGTATGGGACTCAACCGCACCTCATCCTAACTTACCCCAACCAATAGGAATCCAATCTAGTCTTGTTCTGCTGTGTTCCGTTCTATTCTGCTCCTAAACCCTATCCTGCACCCTAGACCGTAAGCTTCCAGTCTGACACATGAGAGGGTTCCTGACGTCTGTCTTCCGTCAGTGTTAGTTCAGTGCCGGAGTACAGAATTAGTAAGGGAATGCATGCCAGGAGGCCCACACTTCGTTGCGCAGAGAGAGACGAACCGACCATGGGGTTAGGGCATATAAGGTCGCTGCAGGTACACCATTGGTACAACGCAGTACAGCGGAGCGCCGTCATGCGAACAGTGCAGCAGAGCATATAAACATTCGATATACAGCAAATTGACATGTCCCTTACCAACTCAACGAGCGTATTCCAGCACCCAATAAACCTTACCCCAACTCGAAGTCGATAGTGGCGACAGGAAAGCCACGAGCCTTTCAAGGCCTCCTTAATGTGTAACACCCTGAGTAAGCCGCTGGACCCTATCCCAACCTACAAGTGCCAAACACCATAAACCCTGCGTAAACCCTAGAGCCTAAACCCTTAAATGCCAGGTGTGGACGATCATACTTTTCGTCTGGGCTCCTCGTCGGCCGGAGGGCTCTCACCCGGGTTTCAGGTTTTCCGGGTTTAGTGCTCAAGGCTGCCATTCAAGGCGGGAGCATAGAGATTAGGTATGGAGGTCTGGAGAGCTATGCATACCCACAAAATCATTGTTAAGGTGCCTTTCCCGGGTTGGATGAAAGCCGCGGCCTTTTGGAGTTTGAAGGTTGAGCTGTGCAGGATCTTTGGGGCTGAAGGTTGAACATACGGGCTCTATAAGGGCTCTACAAGGGCTCGAAAAGGTTGCAAGATTTGCGGATGCGGGCTTCTTGAGGCGTTAAGCCCCAACCCTAACGCCTTACAACTTCTCCGATTCAAATTCTGCAGGAGGACTGTGCCAAGGAACTTATCGAATCTTTGAGAAATGTGATGAATGACAAAAATAAACAACCCATACCAGTTAATGACAAATGATAAAGATAGTGATGTCTGTAAGAACAAGAGAAATGTATATGTTGATAAGCTCAAGGATATGCTTTGGAGTTTTGTATTGCATGCGGGTAAGGATGGTTTAGGTGGCTTTGGTTTAAGGTTATGGTAAAAGTTCAGGGTGAAAGTGGGGGCGGGAGGTGTACGCGAGGACGTAGGCATGAACTGGGAAATGTCGTTTGCTAGCTTTAAGCACATTCTATGCCGTTTTCCCCAGCTTTGATCGGAGTTCGGGGTTTCGGGTTTTCAACTTTGCATCCGAACTGAGAAAACTCAGAATCCGAACGAAACCCCAGAAACTTTAGCCGCAACCACTCCTGCGACCCGAAGAACCTTGAGCCCCAAGTCCGAACCCGCCCATCCCTCAACCGGGTTGAGGGCTTGGCCTTGATCTCAGGTTTGCATTGGCTTCGTTGCGCTCGCAGCCGGACAGCCCGCGCCAGTAGTAAGTGGTATGTAGTGAGATAGGCTGAGATAGGTAACTTGGTAAATAAGTCTGGCATCGTCGTCGTAGCAGCAGCAGGAGCAACAGCTGCACAGAGCAGCATCAGTTGTGGTCTCATCACCATCACCGGCGCCGACACAACGATCACATTCAAGAGCAGCCACATTCAAGATGTTGGCAATGAAAATTACTAGTTCAATGACCGTTTTCGGTGATGCCCGCAGGATATCCTTCGGCCGAGGGCGCCTACGAAAGCCTCGAGGACATTTCGGGAACACGACTCAAGACTATAAAGTTGCAGGCTCCCGATTCGCCAAGGAGGCTCGGAGCCGTAGATCGAGGCTGTGGATTTACGCCCGTGCGTGGCCTGCAACCAAGCAAGCAGGTTGCACTCTCGGGCATAATATTGTCATTGGGAGCTTGTTACCAGCACTGTGATGGCTTGCCGAGGAGATGAGGATGATGATCTGTACTGCCAACAGCGCTGCCGGAAACACTTTCCCCAAAACCCCAGCCCACAAGGTCTGCAGACATTCGTTGTTCCCATTGCTGTAGTTGCTGCTGTGGTTATAAAAGCCGCTACTGGTGTTCGTATTCTGATTGCTATTGTTCTCATTGGTGCCACCGTTGTTTTGGCTACTCAGTTTCAATGATGTAGGTGTCAATGTTGTTGCTAGCGTGCTTCATGTTTTCATCACTGCGGCTTCCTCTTACTCCCGCCGCAGGATCGCATCTGCAAGCTCCAAAGCGCCGAGTTTCGATCGGTGTCCCAGGCTGCCTCTTTGGCTTAAGGGCTAGAAAGGAGAGGTGCCGCACAAGGTTCTCAACCGGCTTGGAATATTCATCCTTTAGCAGTGCATCTCAGACAGCATGTCGTCGAAAGGATGATGGTCTTGACCGGTACAACTTGCCGACGCCTCAGTTGCAGGGTTTGTCTGGGCTTTAGAGACATCGTCATCGAGTTCCTAGAAGCAGATTCCTGCTGCTACTCACTACTCCTCTAACGATGCTAACGGATACAGCTGTACTAGAATCATAATCAATTTGTCTACGACTGCTGCTGCTGCTCCTCCGACTCCTGCTCCTGCTTCTCCTCCTCCGTCTCCTCCTGCTGCTGCGCCTCCGTTTGCTGCTGCCGGCGCAGATTTTGCGGAATGGAAAGGCGTCGATTAAATCAAAGGCGTGCTTTTATGAAGACCCCTTTGAGAGTCTGGTGTGTGCAGTCTTCTCGCGTCACTGAGACTTTTTCTCGGTACCATCCGTCATTCAACTGGCTTAGGATTTAGGGTCTTGGGCTTTGGAGCTGTAAGGCTTATGTTTGGGGGGAGCCATATCTTCATCCCAACATGGTAGCTGGGGACTCCTAAACCCTTTACCCCGAATCTTGAAACCTGAACCGTCCGTCCCTAAAGATGTGAGGTCTCCAAGCATGACATGCCGAGTACACCTGGAGCTTTACACGGGAAAGTCGGGCTGCTCGCCTGAGGCGGGAACTCCACACGGTTTTAATTCACGGCTTCGGGGGCGCAAGGCTTAGAGTCTAGGGCTAGGGTTTTGGGATGATTTAGAGTCTTGGCTTTCGGCTCTGGGATACGGGGTTGGCTTTGCAAAACGTGAGCCTCTTCTTTTTTGAGTGGGCAGAACCCGCCATTCTACAGCCTCAATGGGATGACATTGGATAGTATATGCGTTTGCGGCGGGGGGGGGGGTGGGGGCGGGGGGTGCAGTTGTGGTTGAGCTGAAGTTTGAGGCAGGGGGCTGCTTAGAGTTTGGCACATGTCAGAGGTGCATCATTGCAGCTGCTTGCACCTTTCCGGCTTATGTCCCTAACTTCAACGACCTCTCTAATATACAAGCCGTTACAAGCCATAATAATTGCAAATTCCATTCTCCGGGGTTCCTCATTGTAAGTACAGCATAGTATAGTATTTATATTCTCACCGGAGAAAGCCTTATTGTATTTATTAAGGCCCCTTCTTCGTCACACGTCAACAGCCGAAGTCCCCGGACCGATGCCCGAAGATCTAAACGCCAAGCCCGAATGCCTAATAATGGTCATATACTCATAGTGATAGCAGTAGTAAATCATAATGATACCAACAATGCTAGTCACATCGGTACTACTGAGAATGCTGCGCAGCTCGAAATCGTGGCAAAGCCACAGGACCCGCGCTGCTGGGAGTCTGCAGAAAGCTCTCACGGAGGCTGCTGGTGCTGCTGCGGTTTTTGGGGAGTCACAACAATTGGCAAAAGTGTACGCCCAGACCCTATGCTAACTATTGACGCCCCTGCGGCACGGCGGGAAATCTCAGACAGCCTCCACATTCGGAATCAGAATTTGCCGTTTGCTGGTCTAGGGACCCTCAACCAAGAAAAGCGTTCTCCTTTCGGTACATGGTATTGTGTCTGCGCAACGCTTTGACAGCCGCCCGGCCGGAGCATCGAGGGACAGTCATCGCAGTTCATGCCTAAGCTGAGCACTAAGGCCGTGAACTGGAGGCCACAGCCCAAACCCTAGGAATTGAAGCCTAAACCCTAAAGTTTGTCCAGACTGAGCCGTTTCAGGCTGGTCCAAGGTCACCTTCCAGTTCCCGAAGGCCTTGGGAGTGTTGGCGTAGAAAACAGAAACTTGAAACCTGGAGCATCATTATCCCGCTGCCCTTCATGTAAAGCACAGAGAATCCCGGCACTTTTCATGCTTTGTGCATGTCGAAGCTGTTTGCATTTCACACGAATCGTTCCCAGAGTGCAGGATCTAATATTGAAAGTTAGGGCAGGATTCGTTTTCAGGGGTAGCTGGGAGTTTCCGGTTCAGCGTTTCGGAGAGTCGAGTTTGGGTTGGAGTCTTCACCGGTGGGGGGGCGGGGGGGTGCTGAGGAGACCAGTATCAAATTGAGACTTTAGGGTCGAAGGCTCACAGGTTAAAAGTGAGGGATTGGGAGTTACGTCAACCCGAGAGCCGTAAGCCCTGAACTAACGCCGTGCACTAAGCTCCTAAGCCCACCCTGAACCTGAAAGCTTAAAAACCTGAAACCCTAGAGCCCTACAGCCCTGAAGCCCCAAACCCTAAGCCCTAAACTCTAAACCCTAGAGGTTGCTGCTGCGGTCGCGACGCACAAAGCTCACAAGCCTCGCAGGGAAAGGCACCCCCACAACCCCAAGCCCAGAATGAGCCGCAAGGAGTTTCTGAGTACAATGTCTCCTGAGACCTGCGACGGTTTGGCAGTCGCCTCAGTATGTTTGGGGTCTGCCCAAGCCAGTCTGTGTAAATCCCTGACTCTGTAAATCTCTGAAGTTCTCGCTGAAGAAGAGGAACCGCAGGGTCAAGAGGAACAGCAGGGTCCTGAACATAAACTCGAATATACAGAACCGCAGCAGCAGCGGGACAATCGACACTAACAGAAGGTACTCGTGGGGTCGGGGGCAGGAGCCTAGTGATGTCTTTTTGGAGTCTGGATCTGTGACAGGAGCAGTCGGCATTTGGAACTAGTTTATGTAGGCGGAGGAGGCGTCGTAGTAGTAGTAGTAGTAGTAGCAGTAGCAGTAGCAGTAGCAGTAGTAGTAGTAGTAGTAGTAGTAGTAGTAGTGGTCGTCGTAGTGGTAGTGGTAGTGGTAGTGGCAGTGGCAGTGGCAGTGGCAGTGGCAGTGGCAGTGGTAGTCGTAGTCGTAGTCGTAGTCGTAGTCGTAGTCGTAGTCGTTGTCGTAGTCGTAGTAGTAGTCGTCGTAGTCGTAGTCGTAGTCGTAGTCGTAGTCGTTGTCGTAGTCGTAGTCGTAGTCGTAGTCGTAGTCGTAGTCGTAGTAGTAGTAGTAGTAGTAGCAGTAGTAGTA
>CAJNJA010016330.1:0-11020 GCA_905231915.1 Symbiodinium necroappetens | reverse complement strand
CTCTCTCTCTCTCTCTCTCTGACAGAACGACACGTCAGTGTGCACATGGTTGGAGAACATCGAAGCCATGCTTATGCATACTCATTAGGATGGGCTAACACATGCAGCACAACTGGCACATAAGAACAGCTATAGGTCTGCAGCACAGCTTGGCACATTGAATCAACATGCAATCCCGAGAGGACCTTATTCCTTACTATGGGCAATGCATCCCTTGGGCCCCATAAAGCCCCACCTGATCATGATCCGCCATAAAGCCCCTACAGTAAGCTCATATTATGAAGCCTGCAAGTTTAAAGAGCACCCTAAGCCCTATACGCAACCAAAAAGAGGTCAAGGCCTCGATAGAAGCCAAAGCTGGCGGCTTCGCCGGAGGTCTTGCCTGAGTTCGTTTTACTTGTTCTACAACCAATCTTTGGGCTCTGCAGAGTGTTGGCTGGGGGCTGAACAGAAGGCCCTGGAAGAACAGGTTGAGCCATTCCCTTTTCCTGCTAGATACCCCGTGCAGAGCATAGCACACCAACCGGTGTCGTCTTTCATTGCTCAGGCCTGCGCTGGAAGAGCCGCCTCCTCCTCGACATGGTGTCGCTTCGGAACCACGGCCTGGAACATGTCGCGTGGTGATAGTACAACCTGTAGAGCTGAAGCCATCAGATGCTAGGGGCTAGGCTAGGGTAGGCGACGCAAGCGTAGAAGTCCCGGGACTTGGGGCCGGTACCTTGTCAGGGGATTATAAAATTATAATGATGAATACATTTCGGTAACTTTGGTGCTGAGGGCTGGACCAAGCCTAGGGTAGTCGAAGCACTTGGGGAAGTCCCGGCCGTTGAAACCGGTACCTCGTCGAGCGATAAGTATATAACTAGATTTAAAGTGCTCAGGGTTGGGCCGGGGCATCTGCCGCAGCTTCTTGGGAATCTTCTTGAGTCTCTTGGCACGATGCTGAAACCTGAATTGCTGTCTAGTATCGTAGAACAACACCACAGAAAACCGTGCATTGCTGAGGTATGGACTGTAGGAGCATCGGGGGCCATTGTTGCATCGGGGTTCATCACGGCCTTGGCAAGAGTCTGGCTACCTGCTACCTTACATTACAAAATCCATTATACTTGATCAATCCAAGCAGCTGTGTGCTGCACAGCTGCAGGAGCTGAGGCTTCCGATGTGTTGACAGCTGCAGGAGCTGAGGCTTCCGAGGTCTTGTCGGATATAGGCGTCGGGGAGTTGGTCTGCAACGTGTCCTGTATCAGAGTGCAACAGCGAGACTTTCAATTAGACAGCATGAGGATAGGACCTCGAAGGCCGGGTCCAGGTTTTTCACCGGTGACTTCTCTTTGGCCTTATTCGCCAGCCGGCGCTTCATGTCCTGTGCAGGCAAACACATGTGTCAGGAATTCACGGACGAGTATATGCATTGAGTCATTGCAAAGACGGTGACTTCAGAACGGCTTTTTCCTCATTCAGCTCCTTACCTCACAGTTGGCACAACTCGGGTCATGGTGACGAAGGCGGCCTTGATGCTGGAGTTGCTGATGACGAAGGCGGCCTTGATGCTGGACTTGCTGATGACGAAGGCGGCCTTGATGCTGGAGTTGCAGATGACGAAGGCGGCCTGGATGCTGGAGGTGCTGATGACTAAGGCGGCCTGGATGCTGGAGGTGCTGATGTCGAAGGCGGCCTGGATTCTGGAGGTGCTGATGTCCAGGGTCTGAATGCTGGAGCTTCTGACGAAGGCGGCCTGGATGCTGGAGGTGCTGCTGTCGAAGGCCTGAAAGCTGGAGGCGGCCCCGCCAATCGCCACGACGGACTGCTCCCAGTGACTGCTGACCAAGGCCAAGGCCCTGGCGGTGGCCTAGCTGTTGGAGGCAACACAAATGCCGGGGGTGGCAGCGGTGGGAAGGCCGGGCCTTTCGGTGCCGGAGGATGAAGAGACGAGGATGACTCCGAACAGGACTCGGAAGACTCCCGCTTGGACACCATGGTAGAAGGCTGGACGATCATGCCAGCCTTGGCTTTCTTAGAGGTGACCTTAGTGCCAGGTTTCTTACGGACCGCCATGGTGCCAGCTGCTGCCGGTCTCTTCTTCGAGATTCTTCCCACCATGGCAGGTCTCTTCTTCGAAACCTTTCCCACCATAGTGACTGGCTTCTTGTGTGGAGCCATGCACAGGTGTCTTAAACGTCCATCAGTCTGTGCACTCCCTAAATGAGAACGGTGCCAACATGCTGGCTAACACAGAGACCACGATAGTTGAAATTAATTGGTTGGGTCTGTCAGGTGGACAACACTGCAGTATAACCGTGGAGGCTACAAAAACCAGCAGCCACAAACACTGCGGAGTTGAGCGGTTGAGGAAATTAGGCTTGCACTTCGGATCTGAATTGAAAGGGTTTATAGGGCTCAGGGCCGAAGTAACACAAGAAAGCTACTACACTCCCGAATCCTCGAAAGACTTAAGTCCTAAACCTCTATAAGCCCTATAAGCCCTATAGACATCCTGAAGCCCAGTGCCGATCGAAGCCCTAAACCCTGCCCTATTAGGTTACTAAGTCGGTGTCTGGGCTCTTGGCCTTTGGTCCCTTCCTCGAAACTTATATCTCGAAGTGCACGCGCGGTTCGGGGTTTCGGGTTTGGGGGTTTAGAGGTTTAGGGGGGCTCGGGGTTTGGAGAGATTAGGGTTCCTTGAAAAAGTCAACCCTTAGCCCTCAATCCTTCATCCCTTTTTTTGGGGGCCTTACTTAGGGCCCATTGTACTATAGGCAAAATTTGGGTCGTTTAAGTTGGGGTTGTTCTACAACTATTATAAGCTTATCACGAACTGACGACTGAATAGCATATCTCACGGAGTCCTCGATTTGCTTCTGCAATTCGTCCGGATCATCAGACAGCTCTTGCTTCACAGGGACAGCTCGCATCAGCTTAGCAGCCTCCATCATTGAAGAACCCGACCAAGCTTTACTCAAGAAAGTTCGGCCCCCTTCCACGGCCATTGCCTAAGGATGGCCAGCCTCTGCAAAAGCTGCGGCACAAGGCAGCCAGATGGCTTTACATTCAGGATTAGTCAGAATTACGGTTTATGATTTACGGTTTTTTATGGGCGTTCTACGCTTTTCCTACGGATTTCCTACGCTTATTTATGGTTGATTTGGCGTAGGTTTGGGGGTGGGTTCGGGGCGAATTTACGGAAATTTATGGTTTTTTATGGTTTTCCTATGTTTTTTACGTTTTTTTTTTTACGAATTTTTATGGCCGAATTACGGTCGTGGCGGGAATTACGGAAATTTATGGTCATTTTACGTACGTTTCTGTTAAATTTATGGTCATTGTACGGCTTGGGGTCAGGTTTTACGGCTTAATTCTCAAATTTATGGTTGGTTTACGGTTGCAGCCTGGAGCAGGATTTATGGTCGAGTTACGCTTCTTCTGGCTGGACTGAAAAAAACAGCACTTTTTTTCTACATGACCTGCAACGTTGTGCTCTTACTCAGCAAAAGACGAATCCTCGTGCCACACGGACCCTCTCAAACCCAGCCTCAGTTTCAAAGCATACCTGCAATTTGTTTCTTCTATTATAATATAAGGAGTATATAGGGCTTGGGTCTTGGGTTCGGATCATTCTACAGCTGGGTCTGGATTTACGGTTTGCTGCAAAGACTCGGGGTCATTCTACGGCTTTGGGTCAGGATTTACGGCTTGCTGCAAAGACTCGGGGTCATTCTAGGGCTTTAAAATTAGGGTCAGCAAAGACTTGGGGTCATTCTACGGCCTTGGGTCAGGATTTACGGCTTGCTTCTCAAATTTATGGTTGTTTTACGGTTGCAACGTAGCCTGGCCCAGGATTTAGAGCGTGCTTCTCAAATTTATGGTTGTTTTACGCTTGCAACGTAGCCTGGCCCAGGTATACAGCTTGCTTCTCAAATTTATGGTTGTTTTACGCTTGCAACGTAGCCTGGACCAGGGTTTTACCCGAAAGCCTAAGCCGTGACAGGCTACATCGCTGCCAGCCCTCCTGTGGCTGGTCCCAAGAGCCCTGCACTGACTGCAAGAAGTCTGGAACCCCGGTGGGTCAAGCAGGGTTTTCGGGTTTATAAGGATTACGTAGGGGTTTAGGGTTTTAGGGTTGCAGCCTGGAAGCAGCTTTCTAAATCTCTTGCAAGATGATTGGAACTGCTTTGCAGTCTTTCTTTTCGGCCTGCTCTATAACTCCATCAGTCACTTAATTTATGCCCATGGGAAACATGGGCATGCGGCCATTCTGCTTGGTTTGAAGCACTCATGAAACTTCGCTCGCGTGCGTGCGACGTTGCTGCCTAAGTTGTGGGAGTTAGATATATATATTTTATAAGGTAGGGTTTATAGGGTTTGGGGATTAGGGTGGGTTGGGATATAGTCCCTTGGAAGAGAGCCACAAGTAGGGATAAGAAAGGTCTCCCTTAAGGGGTCTGCCCAATACTGCCGAGCAAAGTGCGTGTGAGGGCTACAGTTGAGCAGATCAGGGTTTGGGGTTTGGTTAGGATTCAGGTGCAGGGCTTATAGGGTTCAAAGAATGGCTCAACTCAGATAAAGGCCGACTATTCTACATTTGCGGGGTCCAGGTAGGGCTTTGTTTTATAGGTGACGTCGACCTAGGGTTATAGGGTATATATTAGGGTTTATACACCCTGAGCCTGGCCCAAGAATCCTTCAAAACCTTATTGTAAGCACGAAGGAGTTGCAGGGTTTATAGGGCTTTTTAATTTTCGGCAAGCCCTGGAAACGACGTATCCTCACATTCAGCCCGAGTACGTGAAGCCGGACAAGATGCAAAAGCCGGAGTTGCGAAGGCTTCTCGCAACAAAAATCCTTCGCGAAGACGTCGGAGCCACACGACAAAAACAACTACCTGGACCGCAATTCAACAAGCGGCGGCTTCTGGTGATCTTGTGGACGTCGTCCACAGACGGCCGGCGGAAGACACCAGTAGAATCCACTAGTCGCATCGCAGATGACAACCGCCTTGCATAAAACGGGCAAGTGTTGAAGCGTAAGACCGTGCAAGATGCAGCCCGACTTCGAGCGAAGACACATGGGAGTGATTGTGGCTATTGGGGCACCCCCCACACCACCCAACCCTCCATAATAGAACGAATAATATATTATTATAGGCCGATCTAGGCATAGGCGGGTTTCCCTAGGCCTAGCACTCCCCACCACCCCAAATATTGGTTTAGGGGAAAGCATTACAAAGGCAGAACCACCCAATATAAACCCTAAACCCCATGCAAACCCTAAATTTTTAAACCTTATTATAAACCCTAAAACCCTAAGCCCTAAGCCCCTATATATATATATAGAGGGTTTATCAGGGTGCATATAGTAGAATGTAGGGATCTATATTAGGAAACAAAGCACCCCATTATATAGGTCCTATATATACCCTAAACTTAGACGACACCGTATACAAACCCATACAAACTAACACACTCCCCAATACCCAACCTTCAAAGCTCATGGATCCTTAATTGTAGTTTAGAGTAGGAATCGGAAAGTTTGACCTTTCATGTCTGTGGCTTCTTGGGGAAGTATGTATATATGTCGGAGTGGTGTGGGGGCGAGGGCTTGGTAATGCTTTGGCTTGGGTTTCGGTTTGGGATGGGCAGCATTGGAATTAAAGGACTTGTCATTACATAGGCTCCGATCCACCCACTACCTTACCCTGCCTTTCTACTACCATCCTACCCTGTCGTACCTCCTCAATGCAAACTATAAGGCACATGTTGTCGACCTGACGCAGCAAACTCATTCGAAGACCAGCACTATACTGAATTGGCACAATTCCGAATTACAAGTTCTGCCGTGTTCGAGCAGGAATCACAAACGTGTCGGCAGCAAGGGTTTCCATTGAGGAGGAATGCTCAATCCTTGACAGCCTCGCAGATAGTGAACGACACTGACGAGACCAGCATCTTCCCACAAATCATCGTACTCTAACTGCGCGAACATTGACCTAGCTTGCTCACACGTGGCTTCTTGCCAAGGGTGCTGGGTTTCGCGCCGCATATGTACATTTTCAGTGAAGACACGAACAGCTTTGCAGGCGAAGGCCCTGGTGTAAATCCTTAGCTACACAGTGTGGCCACTGCATGATGTGAAGCCCAAACATTTATCGTGCTAACCCAGGCTCCCGGTGTCAGTCAATTTCTTGTTCCCCTGAAAGCGCTCCTGGCCAGTGCTGTCCTTGTACCTCTTTGTGGTCTTGTAATGGACATGCTTCACCAGTTTTAGCTTCTCAGAGGTGAAGAAACCACTGATGACCTTGCTGTTGCTCCACAATCTCGTCCTTTTAGGGGTCCTCGCTCCGTAGGAGCCCATCCACAGGTCCAGGCGAAATACCTGGGATGCAAGGCCGGTGGGAGCCTTCATTATCTTAGTTCTCCAATAAACGTTTCGGGTTCCTTGAATTTCGATAGTAGTTATCTGATAAATCAACCCTTTCTTAGCTTTAGTTCCCTGGCTTATCGGGGAAGTTTATAAGTTATAACCCCAACTGGCCAAGCCTGACAGAGATTCTATAACCGCGAGAAAGGAGCTCGTCCCAGTTCGAGAAGCCATAAGAAGCGGTTGCTTTGGAAAAGCAGTGAAGTCCGGGGTTGTTCGATGACCCATGTAAGATTGAGTGCTTCGCACAGTAAGCACAGTAAGGCACACCTGCCAGGGGGCTTAACCGACATGGGGACTTGGGGTCTGGATTTTCGGAGCTTATGGGGTTTATCAAAGTTTCTTGATGCTTATCGGGTTTCTACAAGGGTTGTGTATGGGTTGCTATCAGGGCATTTCCCAGGTCCAGCAGGGTTTCGTACAATTTCGAAATCTCAATGCGCAGGGTGCAGGGCTTTTTATTAACCGTGGAATAGAACCCAACCCTTTGTAAACCCCACGAACCCTGATTGAACCCTATAGGGCCATTCCTAAACCCTAGCCCGACCCCTTTACCCAAGCCTTTGTAAACCCCACGAACTTTGATTGAACCCTAAAGGGCCATTCCTAAACCCTAGCCCGACCCCTTTACCCAACCCTTTTAAACCCCACGAAGCCTGATTGAACCCTAAAGGGCCATTCCTAAACCCTAGCCCGACCCCTTTACCCAACCCTTTCTAAACCCCAGGAACCCTGATTGAACCCTAAAGGGCCGTTCCTAAACCCTAGCCCGACCCCTTTTTTACTTCAATCCAGATCATATAATCCCACCCAACCCAACCCAACCCCTTGACTTGCCATGGACCGGCATTTTGCCAGATGACACGACCGCAAATGGGCTATACGCAGTTCGCAACGACCCTGAATTCGGCGGGTTCTGCTGCAAGAATTGCCACGATGCGTGGTTGAGGGGCAGCCCAACTGGCAGGGTACGCACCACAGACGCAAGTGGTGGCCAGGGATCAAGAGTTCGACTCTGATCCTGGCGGCGACAAGGATCTCGCCAAAGCGAGGCTTCATCAAGAGGAAGTCGCCCGCGCCATGGTATGGCAGCCGCACAAGGCAAAACACCGCCGGCGGCAAGGACCACCAAAGTACATCGTCCTCTTCGCGGCCGCGGTCGTCGTCTGGGGTTATAATTTAATTAAATTTCCATCTCCCTATAAGTATAAAGGCCCAACCCTGGACTGCAAACCGTAGTAATATTATAGGAACAGATGTCCCATAAATCATGCCCTAAAGTGCGCTAGAACCCTACAGCCCCCCTAATGCCCCAGCAGAAACCTGAATAAGGCATTTTAGGATTCTGGATTCGGGGTTTAGGAAATTCGGGCTCAGGGATTTAGAAAGGGGTCCTTTAGGGGTGATCAGGGGTGTTATTCCTGGGTTTTAGGGTTTCGGAAATACGATTTTAAGCCCATAAAGTGCCCTAAAACCCTATAAAGCCTCCTTAAAGTGCTCTTAATACCCTAAAGCCCTCGCCTTAAGAGTCCTAAACCCGAATCAATAAAGTGCCGGCTTGTGGGTTTGGGTTCAGGGCTCTGTAGGGTTGCCTCCCCCCTCCTCACCAGGGGCCCCGATTTCTGGCGGCGACGGCGACGGGAGCGGGAGGCTGGCCGACTGTTCCGGTGCATGTTGATGTTTCCGTGGCCCCTGAAAGTATTCGATCTACGTTGTTCTGGCTTGAAAGCAACGGGGTCCGAACGAAAACAAAGAACCAGGACAGCAAGAACCATGCAACATCCTTCAATCTAAGTTCATCTATAATATACTGTACATGTGCATTCAACGTGCATGCATTGCCAAGACGGACCCGCACTTTTAAATTTTGTTTGACGAACCATGGTGACTCTCGCCTTCATCTTCTCCTACACGCACAACTCCCGAACTGGAGAATATATGATCCTCTGGCTGGAAGGGGGGCGCGTGAGCTTCTATAGGATCACCCGATCTGGCCAGCGAGTTGTCGAAAGCTTCGGCTACTGGCAACGCAGAGGCGAGCGATTATTCGTGCACTTTCGGTGCACGTCGGGTGTGCCTTATCGGGACGTGCTTTTCGACTTTGACGCTGCATCCCAGCACTGGGTATCCTTTGACGGGCGGATTAGGAGAACGATGCGATACCGTGGCGCTTTGGCGGTCGAGGAGAATGACGAGGCCATAATCCACCATCACATGCAGTCTCTCTGCGAGTCCCTGGGAAATGAGCCGAGTCAGCTCGGAGCGATCGAGCTGATGCGAAGCACAGAGCCCCTCCGTGTCGAGCCGATTCCGACGACGATATTGGCTCTCGGTGACGCAGCAGAGCCGGAGCGACATGTGGAGACTCTCGATGGTGTCCTCGTCGAGTTTGAGGCACTGGCAGTGGAGAACGATGTCAATGAGGAAGACTATGTGTTCGTCGACCAGGACCTGGCCCAATATGACGACGTGTAATAATATGTGCAGTGACGAGCGCTGTATGGAATGGACACTCGGCCCGGCCAGCGATTGTCAGGTGTGTCGTCATGTCAGGTGTTGGATTTTTGTGCAGCGACGGCGCTGCGTGGAATGGACACTACCCGGCCAGCTAGATGTCAGGTGTGTCGACTTTGACTTTGAGGCAGTGTGCAGCGACTAGCGCTGTACGGAATGGACACCCGGCTTAGAAGTCAGGTGTGTCGATTGAAATGTGACGCGACGAAGAAAAACTAGAGCTGCATTGTTCAGTGTGAGCCGCTTGTCTGTTGTTTGCAACCCAACTACATGTTAATACTCCTGCTGCTACTACTCCAACTCCTTCTCCTCGTCTCTCCTGCTCCTATTCCTATTTCATATTCGTACTCCGACTTCACATATTATTAGGTTTTTTGGTTTATAGGGATCGTCCTTAAGAAACGGGATGTCCCTCAACGGCCCGGCCTACAACCCCAAGCCCGGACTCCAACCCCCAGAGAACCCTATACATTAGGTATAGATTTGGGGTTTATATAGGATTCGCGATCCTTAAGAAACGGAAGGCCCCCAACCGGCCCAGCACACAACCCTGAGCCCCGACTTGAACCCTAATTAATGGCCCTTCTTTACTCCGGGAGTGCAAGGGTTTACCAATATAGGTACATATGGTTTCTATCCCTAGTTGGCCTAGGGTTTCCCGGCATCGTAAGACCGTGCAGGTGTGGGAAAATGCGCCTGCTGTGTCCCAGGCTCGGAAAACTGATCCGTCTTAGCTTTGGGCGTTGGGTGTTTGGGGCGCTCTGGGTCCGGGTTCCCTATAACTCATAAACAGAAATTCAACACGATCCAACTGCTCGATACCAGTCGCGCTAACCGCGACACCCTAAACAACCCCCCTCTATAAAGCTTTATAGGGTCTATATAGGGGTTATTTTGGTTCTCGGGTTTGGGGTGCAGGGCCATATAGGTTCTCGTGGACAAAAAAGTACAAAAGGGTTGTGCTTTATAGCACTATTTATATATAAAGGGTAGGTGGGTAGGTAGGTAGGTAGGTAGGTAGGTAGGCAGGCAGGTAGGTAGGTAGGTAGGTAGGTAGGTAGGTAGGTGTGTGGGTAGCGGTAGGTGGTAGGCAGGTAGGTGGCTTTTGGGGTAGCACCGCCAGATTGGGTAGAGGTAGGTGGGCAGGTGGGTAGGTGGGTAGGCAGGTAGGTGGGTAGGTAGGTAGGTGTGTGGGTAGCGGTAGGTGGTAGGCAGCTAGGTGGCTTGGAGAGCATGGCGAGCATCATGCGGCTGCGAGCTGCGCGTGCAAAAGGGGCACCCCAAGTGCACCGTGTGATGATCCCTCAAGCAGCTGTGCAGCGGGAACATCAGACTGTCGGCCCAGTGGCTCGTCTTGGACTGCGTCGAGACCACAGCCGGGCTGCTTGCACGGTTCAACAACCGAAGGCTTCACGTCTTCAAGATCTTCCAGGTACTGCATGCCGTGGCATGAACGTACCATGCAGCCCGACTTCGAACGGGTCTTCGACCAGCTCATCATGGCGATTGGAATGGACTATTGGGGCACCCCCCCCACCCAACCCTCCCAATCCAATAGAAAAATGTGGCCCTACATAGGCATACGTAGGTTCTCGGGTTTGGGGTTTATAGGGCTTATAGTTTCTCGGGTTTGGGGTTTGGCTTAGGTTCTCGGGTTATATATAACCCTATAAACGTTTATAGCCGCGAAACCATATATACCCTAAAGGTTGTCGGGTTTGGGCTTTAGGTATAGGTTCTCGGGTTTGGGGTTTATAGGGCTCATGCAGGTTCTCGGGTATGGGGATGCTGACTACCCCGACCCTCGTGTGCCCTTGAAATATGACAATATAGGATCCGGGATCTTTGCAACCCAACTGCTACATTACATCCCGAGCGAAGCTTGGTTTATATAGGGCTATTGAGTGTAGGACTCATGGGCTAAGAAACGGAAGGCCCCCAACCGGCCCAGCACACAACCCTAAGCCCCGACTTGAACCCTAATTAATGGCCCTTCTTTACTCCGGGAGTGCAAGGGTTTACCAATATAGGCACATATGGTTTGTATCCCTACTTGGCCTAGGGTTTCCCGACCCTCGTGTGCCCTTGA
>CAJNJA010016329.1:738-11398 GCA_905231915.1 Symbiodinium necroappetens | reverse complement strand
TAGGCCGAGTTGTTCAAACC
Organism: Symbiodinium necroappetens; assembly: GCA_905231915.1. NCBI lineage: Eukaryota > Dinophyceae > Suessiales > Symbiodiniaceae > Symbiodinium > Symbiodinium necroappetens. The sequence goes on along the minus strand of CAJNJA010016329.1, from coordinate 11,378 downwards.
CGGTTTTTCTTATAAGGTAGTATTATGGGTTTAGGGTTTTGGGGTTTAGGGTTTTAGGGTTTAGGGTTTAGGGTTTTAGGGTTTAGGGTTTTAGGCTTTAGGTTTTAGGGTTTGAGGGTTTGGGGTTTAGGGGTTTAGGGGTTTAGGGTTTGGGGTTTAGGGGTTCAGGGTTTGGGGAGGGTGGGTTTTCCATTTAGACCCTGGGTTGCGGTATTTGTCTGTGGGGGAATAACTGCGATGACTTCTTTGTGGCTGTCATCCGTCCAGGAGAGGATCTGGCACCTTGGGTTTGATTACCAGTACTACTCCTGAGCGTTCGGTACTGTCGCTATGTTATAACATACCCCAAAGCCCGATTCTAGTTCTATCCAACGATGTAGGCCATGTAGGCTCCTCCGACTGGCAGGGGCTTTCCGGTTGGGTGTGGTGTTGTTGGTTTGGGGTGTGGGGTAGGATTTAGAGTGGTGACAATTGGGGTTTCGCTCGGGGCACATGTGCGGTGCGATGCACCCCACTTCTTGCAGCAATATCGTAGCTATTAGAAGAGGGAGTTGGGGTATGTACACAAAAGATCGTAGCTACCGGACTACACTAATTAAATGTATTCAATATAGGGGCCTAAATAATTGCCAAGACTAGTTTGGGGGCTCCTTCCTATAAGTGTAGTATAATATACCCCAAAACTTAAACCCTATTCCCATGATTAAGGCCCCTACATTACACCTACACGCTACCTATAGTCTCCATTGTAGTTCCTTTTTGGGGTTACCTTTTAGGATCCTTAATATAGATTTGGTTAAACCAAAATAAGGAACCACAATGGAGGCTATAGGTGAGTCAGAAGCGATTGGGAAGGCCGGAGGAGTGCTGTTCCGCGCGAGCCTCGCCGGACTTCAGGAAGATGCGGCAGGTGGGCGGGTGTTAGGGTTTAGGGTTCAGGGTTTAGGGTATAGGGTTTAGTTGTTTAGGGTTTAGGGTTTACCTGGGACTCTCATTACCTACATTTTTTTCTGGGTTTTACCTATTAACTGGGGATTAATGGCTGCTAAACTGTGGGTAAGGAGGGTTACAGGTAGGCTTTAGAGTGTATCAGAGCTTCTGCTCATTAGGGGTTTGTACGCGGTTTCACAAGGCGTCACAAGGGTGTGTAGGGTTGTAGAGTGTCTTCATAGTGTTTGGGGGTGCTGAGGTATTTCTGGTTCAGATTGTAGGATCCTCGATCGTCCACCTCTCGACTGATTAACTAGGCCATTACCTGTGGATCTGGTTGGGGATGTGAGACTTAGACTTAGGATTTTCCTTATCATCTGCAGGCCAAGGGTGCAGGGCTTCTCGTTCATGTGTAGATATTTTGGTTGTGGCAAGTGTAGGAGTTATGTACGTTGAAGAAACATGTCCGACCAAGAACCTCTAGTCTCCGGAGCACTATGCCGAGGGGGTCGACGCATTCAGACCGTAAACCATGAAAATCTTAAACCACAAAGCCTATGCGCCTGAACTGAAGTCCCAAAGCGCCTAGACCCTGACAGCAAAGTGACAGGTTCAGGGTCTTTTGAGATCGTCGTTTTATAGGTTTGCTTTGGAAGAGTGGAGGACGCCTAGGGAAAGCCTAAATCCTAAACTCTTTGCCCGCGGCAGGATTTGCCTCGCAAGGAAAGAATCATCGCCGCCAGACGCTCCAAGAAGAAGCAGGCAGGCCTCCTTGTTGTGGGTTCTTCTTTTCACGAATCCTACTATTTGGGGAGGCTGTTCCAAGTGCTACATGGACTCGATGTTTTTGTATTCTCAACCGTTGTAAATCATCCTAAGCCTCCACTGTAATGCCTCAAACCCTAGGCCGTAAAGGATTTCGAGATTGAATATTCGGGTTGGAGAGCCGAGGGTTCAAGGTTACGGACCTTACCGCCCCACCCAACTTGCATTGCAGATGGGTAGTGCTTCAAATTAGGGTCCCTTTTAGGGTCCTTTTTTATGAGGGTGCCGTACTATATTCAGGACCTAAAAGGGGCCCGAATTTAGAGAACTACCCATATAGCTCAAGTAATTACTCTCTTCCCCGAACCTCCATCAGTGTCAGAGGCATGTTAATCCGGGGCAGTTAGACATAGCACATGATCCCCCAGTCAGTCTGGTTCCTTTCTCGAAAGGGTCTTGTATATTTAGATCAGGGCTGTGGGATATACAGCAGTCTACTTATAATAGAGAAACCTAAATTAATAGTAGTATTGCTCATTGTTTAGGCTTCTATATGGCCCTTTCTCTTCCGGTCCTCAGGTGAGTTGCAAAGCCTTGAACACCAGATACCGAACACGAGAACACCGAATCGAAAACCCTAAACCGTACCTGGCACCCTAAGGCCTAATTCTGAAAACCACACCCTAATAAACAAAAAATGAGCCCTAAACCCACACTCCAATGAATGGATGTTTTTTTTTGAGCAATTTCGACGCAGTCGCATACCCAAGTCCTTGATCCGGAGGCCCCTTGCGGCGTCTGCAAAGTACAACACTAGCACCCACAAGCTGAACCCATCCCATTCCCTAAGGGTCCATGTACCCAAATAGTATAGATTTTGGCCCTAACGTACCTATATAGGGACTACTTTAAGGCCAAAGTATATACTATTTGGGTACATGGACCCTTAGGGATTATATTCCTTATTTGGCAAGCGCTGGGAAGGAAGCGCTACGGCAATGCCATCAACGAGTTTCTCCATTGCAAGTACTTCGAAGATCAGGGGATGTGTTGCAGGGGTTCTTGAAGGCTTTAGGCGAGGGTGCTCCTCATGTGGCTAAACCCTAAACCCTAAATCCATCAATCCTAAACCCCTAAAGAAACCCTAAGCCCTCAAGCCATGACACCCTGAAGCCCTCCACCGCAATTATAAAATCGATATTTTTTTTCCACCGTTTTTTTGGGGGACCGGGACCCTTAGCACACTTGAGCTTCGAAGTTCAAGCGGTTTAGGGTTTATAAGGATTAGTGGTTTAGGGTTTTAGGGTTTTAGGGTTTTAGGGTTTAGGGGTTTAGGGTTTAGGGCTTAGTGCTTAGGGTTTAGGGTTTTAGGGTTTATATGGATTAGGTTTCGGGTTTATGGCCTGGTGACAGCTAACAAAACCCGATGAGGAGCAAAGCCTAAACCCCGAAGCCCTTAAACCCGAAACCCAATATCACCGGATCAAACCCTAAATCCTAAACTTCAAACCCTACACCCTATAAGCCCTAATAAGACCCGATGAACAAGTCGAGGTCTCTGACCTCTCCTTCGGTATCACTGCCACTCGGCAACCAGCCGACGCCCCTCAGTGCATCACAGGGTCCACTGTAATATAGGGGCCTTAATCATTAGAATAGGTTTTGGGGGTTCCTTCTTATATAACAGTACAAGATACCCCCGAAATAAGGCCCCTATATTCCTCGCAACTCATGATAAGGCTGTTCAGGGCAACGGTTCCTTAAGGAGGCTCCTTTATCGGCTATATTAGATTGGAGTTTAGGGTCAATGGTGTTTCTAAGCTTGCGAGGTATTCCAAGGGTCGATGTGTTCACTTTGCTCTCTTCTGCTTCCCTGCTAGCCTGATGACGACTTCTTACCTATAGTCTCCATTGTAGTTCCTTTTTTTGGTTTAACCAAAAATCTATATTAAGGATCCTAAAAGGTAACCCCAAAAAGGAACTACAATGGAGACTATAGGCAGGTTTTGTCAGAAGAGATGGCGGGCTGTAGGGTGAGCCTTGAGGGCTTACATAAAGCCCAACTAACTTACCCTTTCAAGGACTTATCCCTGACCCTCCAGGTACCTTCTATGTAGGCACCCCTAGGGGCTCTGGTACCCTGTATAGTAGGTACCTGGGGGGTTAGGGTATGTGCAAGCAAATCATAGGAGGGAACAGTTAAGATTCGCATGTTCAGGTTCAGCGTGGGTCTTTCTGTCCACGATTTGTAGAGCTTAGAGTTTAGGATTTGTGGTGTTTAGGGCTTATAAGATTCATAGGGTTCAGGGCTTACGGCTTGTAGGGTTTAGGCTTGCCGGCAGCGAGCGGGAAGCCCTGGTCACGAAGCCGCACTCGCCGGAACTTTGGCGCGCCTATCACACGGCATTGGTGGACCTGCAACGACAGATCGGGTGGCCGAGTCTGTTCATCACCATGGCCCCCTACGAGTGGTCCTTTCCGTACCATGTGTGGCTACAAGTCGAATTGACGAAATCCCCCCTGGCAAAATGCCCGAAGCAGAGACCTTACATCTGGCTCACGTACTCGCCCAGGAGCCAACGACGGCGTTCACGCCAAAAGGGAGCAGATCTATCTGCTTAGACTCGAGTTCCAAGACGGCAAGCGCAAGTGCCACGTGCACCGGCACGGGCAGTTCTACCACGGCCGCGGGACCGTCCACTTGCACATCCTTCTCTTGTTGTCGAAAGACTTTGGCCAGTCAGAGAACACAAAGGCCCTTCGATTTTAGGGTTTGGGTTTGAGCGGCTCAGCCCCAAACCCTAAACCGTGTTATTGCTTGTTTCAACCTTGAGCCCTACCCAGCAGGCCCCCGGCAAAACCCTGCAGCACTGAACCCACGTCCAAAAGTGCCCTGAGTTACAAACCTATACTTCCGCAACCACATCATCCGTTTGAAGAGGGTCTTCAAACCCGCAGGTCATGTTGTGTACATGTCGAATCCGTGTATAAGCCTAATATATAAGTTGCAGCTTACATCACGTTAGGGCTCTGCTCCCTCCAAAATCCCTGAACCCGGGTCTAGGGTATACCCAGAGACTCCATAGTAGTTCCTTTTTGGGATTACCTTATAGGATTCTAAATAGGAACCACAAGAAGGAATTACTATGGAGCCTATGGGTAGGGCCTGGCGTGGTTTTTGGAGTTCCGGAAGCCCCTGCACAAGGAAGCCTTGGGCCGAACTCCCTCCCCGCGGCCATGTCTGCTGGAGAACCGGCCCGTCGGCGACTCGGGTCCCGGGCGTTTTTGTTTTTAATATATCGGGGCCTTACCTTGGCCTCAACCCAACAAAACCTACGTTTTTTTTTCTAGGGCCTTTATACAATCTGTATCAGGGTTTATGTATAGCCAGGGCCTACAGCAAAGTAGGATTTGGTAGGTCATTACGGTAGGCGCCTTCATGTAAGATCGAAGCTAACCAACCCTAAACCAGAAATCCTAAACCCTAAACCCTGATACGCTACTCCAATTCGTAAGGTCTTTGTTATGAATACCGCACGGGTTCCTGTGCCCGAGATGAAGTACTCAACGAAAGCATCGAATCATAAGGAACCCTAAACATGTAACACATGTAGATTCAGGTCAGGGTTGTATGAACGTATGTGTATGGGTCTGGGGTTTGGGGGTTACTGGTTTTGTAGGGTTTGGGGTTCAGTGGTATAGGGGTTTGGTGGTTTGAGGTTCTTTTGGATTAAGGATTCCGGGTTTGGGCTGCAGTAAGGAACAGAATCGCCCCGGAGTCCAGGTGCTTGCTGGCGAAATCCTGTATCACCCCTAAACCCCAAACCCTAAACCCTACCTGGAACTATGGTGCGAACGTTTTTTTAGTTGTTGCCGTGCATGTACTCCGTATTCTCAGAGCGCCGGTTGATTGAGATGCCCCACCCTAAACCCTAAACCCCTAAACCCTAAACCCCTAAACCCTAAACCCTAAACCCTAAACCCCAACCACTCTGTCGGCCCCTCAGGGCTAAGCTCCCAAAGCCCTTTCCCTCAACCCCTCAAGCCCTAAACCCAAGCCCCTAAACCCCAGAACCATAACACCCGACAGCTAAAAACCCAAACCCTAACACCCGAAAGCCCAACACTCAACCCCAAAAGCCCCTACACCCTAAACCCCAGAACACCCGAAAGCCAAAAAACAAGCCCAAAAGCCCAAACCCTCGACCCTCAACCCTAAACCCTAAACCCCTAACCCCCAAACCCAAACCCTCAAACGAGGCCTCGGATACAGCCCCAGGTCATCTGCAGCCCGGAGGTTGCGGCCTGGCGATCTCCTACTCCCTTAGAGCAGCGCCTCCAGGAGGAGCCTAGAGGGGGCTTCCTGAGGCTTTAGGGTGTTTAGGGCTTCCTGAGGGTTTAGGGCTTTAGGGATTTAGGGCTTTAGGGGTTAGGGTGTTAGGGTGTTTAGGGATTTAGGGATTTAGGGTGTTAGGGTGTTTAGTATAGGGATTTAGGGATTCAGGGTTTAGGGATTTAGGGTGGTTAGGGTTTAGGGTGTTAGGGTCTCAAGGTTTAGGATTTAGTCTTTAGGTTTAGGGTTTAGGGTTTATAGTGTTATAGGGTCTAGGGGGATTCAGGTTCCTTTGGGGTTGGGGGGCTTTGATTGGATTTGGTGTTTGTTTCCCCTGCCCCCCTGGTTCTGCCTTTGAGGGGGCGGTGTTCCATAAGAACTCCCTTTAACCCCAAATAACCTACTTTTTTTAAGGACTGATGTAAAGAAGTCAAAAGAAGGAAGCCTAAAAAGGTAGGAGGGTTCTTTTCTTTTTGCCAAGGGTTCTATAACCCCAGGCTTCCAAGGATCTGATAGTTAGGGCCCCAGATTCCTTGAGGACCCAATAAGACCTAGGACATTTTCAGGTGGGTAGTTACCGCTAGGAGCCTTACAGAAGGTCTATAATTATACCTTATAGAAGCCTTATAGAAGCCCTAAATACCCTAAACTCCCCACCTGTAGTTTCCTTTACATAATAAGGTCCCTGGAAGCCTAGGGTAAGGGTTGTATCTTTGGGGGGATGTGGGGTTTCAGGGTTCAGGGTTTGGCTTTGGGTGTGTGGGGGTAGGATGACCATCGGTTCCTTCTACGGGTTTAGGGTCAGTTTAGGGTTGAGGGTTTTTGGGTTTCAGGGTTTAGGTTTTAGAGTTTAGGGTTCTGGCTTCTAAAAAAGGGTTTACAAAGATTTTCTGATTTACAGTTTGAAGAATTTCTGAACTCTGTCGCCCTTTTTGCGTGGTTTCTTGCTTCTTCAGACTCAAATGCCTACGCTACTATAAAATGGGCGACTCGAAGGCCGTTAGATCCTCAGGCTTTGGGTTCAAGGTTGGAGTTCAGTTTAGGGCTTAGGGTTTAGGGGTTTAGGGTTTAGGGGTTTAGGGTTTAGGGGTTAGGGTCTAGGGTTTAGTGTCTAGGGTTTAGGGTTTAGGGTGGAGTTTAGGGTTTAGGGTTTAGGGCCATTCATCCCGCCAGGAGCCCAATGTCGTGGCAGGCCGGCGTGCCAGAGTAGCATGCATTTCGCCAACCCCAAAACCTTGATCCTTAACCCTGACCGTTAAACCCTAAAAGGAACCCTAAACCCTGATTCCTAACCCCGACCTAAACCCTAAAAGGAACCCCAGGCCCGGAACTTCAACCCTGACCTCAACCCTAAAAGGAACCCCAAACCCTGAACCTCAACCCTGATCTAAATTGAGGGAACAGGAAGCAGGAGTCCTGATGTGAGGCTTCGTTGCCGGACAGATTCAGGGTGCAGGCTTGACGGGTTTCGGTTGTTGGCCTTGGGGTTTGGGATTTCGGATTAGGATTTGGGGTTCAGGGTTAGGGTATCGTTTTTTTCGATAGCCAGGAGTTATCCTTATCTGGAAGGGCCATGCGGCAGGGAGGCTTGACTGTTTTCGTCGTGAGCGCCGATGCGGAGTCTATGGAGGTGTAGGTCTGCTCACTACTCTGAATACATCGCCGCCCCGGTAGTCCTCCGTCAACCGTGAAAGTATGTCTATCTAAGCTCAGCCGTGACAGGAACCCTGGGCTGACAACAGACGTCAACAGTCAGAACCTCCCGCCTCCTCCTATTCCTCCTCCTCCTCCTCCGCATTCCCTTCTTATCCTGACCCTCTTCCTCGTCAGCATCAGCATCAGCATCATCATCACTGTTCCTGGTGCTACTCTTTTTCTCTCTTTCCCTCTCCCTCCCTCCCTCCCTACCTGGTGGCGGGTTGCTCTTTGCTTCCTCGGTTAAGTTCTGTTCTGGGCTCCCCCCGTTCCTGCCTCCTCTTCCCCCCTTTCCTCCCCCCTCTGTGCCCTCCCCTTTTCCTTCTCGCGCTTGGCTGCATTATTACCCCGTCTTGAACCCTCCGCGGAGGGCGGCCGTGACGCGGAGCTGCCCTTAGATGCGGGAGGGGGGGCGGGGGGGAGAGTGTGGGCGGCAACAGGCCCTATTCCAATACCAATCGATACCAATACCAATCATCAATATTGCCATCGTCGTTCTCACAATCATCACCATCATCATCAGCAGCATCATCTCAGTCTTGTTCGTCATCGTCAGCATCTACGTCATCACAATCATGTTCACCCTGGCCATCGTCATCCTTATCATCCTCAGCAGCAGCAGCAACAGCAGCAGTTTGTTGTTCTTCGTCATCGTCAGTATCTACCTCATCTTAATCATCATCACCATCACCATTGCCATTTATATCGTCATTGCCATCATCTTCTTCCTCAGCATCAAGCCCTGTATTTACGAAAGCCTTCAACTAAGCCTGACACCTCCAAGGCCTCGAACCCTTAAACCCTAAACCCTAAAACCCTAAACCCTAAACCCTAAACCCCTAAACCCTAAACCCTAAACCCTAAACCCCTAAACCCTAGGCCTCGAACCCTAACCCTGGCCACCTAGAACTCGAGCCCGAGCCCCCCCCCGGTCCACTAGCTTGAAGGCCGAGTTAGCACTTCACTGAATACACCTTTATACATTTTTTGGGGATAGAGCTGAAGGTTTACACTTTTTGGGGCCTTGGGAACTCAGCAACTAAGTACAGTCGATAGACCCCCCGATTCAAACATTTATATTATCCAGACCAGCCCTTAAAGCCCTCATACGGTTGAAGATATACATCCTGCATTATATTATCCAGACCAGCCCTTAAAGCCCTCATACGGTTGAAGATATACATCCTGCATTACTCATTATGATAAGGAATATACCAGAATTCCCGTAGGTTAGGGTCCTTAAAGTAATGCAGGGTTTATATCACCCACAGTAGTAGAAGGGTTTCATTGGCCTCATGAGCTTTTGAATCTTTCGAAGGCAGATCAGCAAAGGCTTACAGCGTGGGCTTGTGCCAGAAGTATTTGCATGCTTTGCCAAACCTACAAACTATCATACATCTATACCCTACACCATAAACCCTTCAGCCTAAACCGCGAAGCTCTCCTGAACCCTAAACCCTCAACCCCTAAACCCTAAATCCTAAACTCTAAAACCTCAATGGACTTGGGTTCTGGCCATGATTCCGGTTATGTAAAGCTTTCTTTACCTGTGACACAGTCAAAGCCGGCATCAAAGAAGGGCCGGAGTGCTTGAAACTCCCAACACCCAGCACTGCCCAACAACACTTTCAATAGACTGAATCATTTCCATTCCTGGACCTATATAGATCGTGAAAAGTTGACGCGTTGGATATTGTCGGTGCGCAACATGTCGATTGACGTGGAAGTGGGACTGATCAGTGGCAGGAAAGCCACTGTGCAAGCAGCCCTGGATGAGACGGTTGGAACGTTGAAACGACGGGCACAGGTTGCACTCGGGGTCCGGACAGGGCGTCTCCTGGACTCATCTGGATGCGTCCTGGAAGGATGTGTGTTGATCAAGAAATCTAGGGTGCAGAACGGTGATTCCTTGACGTTGCTGCGCAGTAACACGGTTCAAGTTCAAGCTTCTGGTTCCGATTTTGCTGCCATTCTGGACGGTGGAGCCGTTGTCACCTGGCGTGCCGGCTCGGCTGGCGACAGTACTGATGTGCCGACTCAGCTGAAGATTGTCCAGCAGATAAGCGTCTGTGGTGATGGCGCTTTTGCTGCCATTCTGGACGATGGATCGGTCGTCACCTGGGGTGTCCCTAGCTATGGTGGTGACATTAAGGCTGTGCAGGGTCGGCTGAAGAATGTGCGGCAGATCCAAGCGTCTCACCGCGCTTTTGCTGCCATTCTGGACGATGGATCCGTCGTGACCTGGGGTGTTCGTAGCTATGGTGGTGACAGTCGGGTTGTGCAGGGTCGGCTGGAGAATGTGCAGCAGATCCAAGCGTCTCACCGCGCTTTTGCTGCCATTCTTGACGATGGATCCGTCGTGACCTGGGGTTCTGCTGACTATGGTGCCGACAGCAGCGCCGTGCAGACTCAGTTGAAGAATGTGCAGCAAATTCAAGCCTCTCGCGCTGCTTTTGCTGCCATTCTCGGCGACGGATCCGTCGTGACTTGGGGTGATGTTGAGTTCGGCGCCGACAGCAGCGCTGTACAGACTCTGCTGAAGAATGTGCAGCAGATCCAAGCCGGTTGGGGCGCTTTCGCTGCCATTCTTGACGATGGATCCGTTGTGACCTGGGGAAATCCTGTTTATGGTGGTGACAGTCGTGCTGCGCAAGATCAGCTCAAAAATGTAAAGCAGATACAAGCCACAGCCAGTGCTTTTGCTGCAATTCTTGACGATGGATCCGTCGTGACCTGGGGACATGCTGAGCTCGGTGCCGACAGCAGCGCTGTGCAGACTCAGCTGAAGAATGTGCAGCAGATCCAAGCCGGTTGGGGCGCCTTCGCTGCCATTCTTGACGATGGATCCGTCGTGACTTGGGGTCATGCTGAGTTCGGTGCCGACAGCAGCGATGTGCAGACTCAGCTGAAGAATGTG
>CAJNJA010016328.1:0-11157 GCA_905231915.1 Symbiodinium necroappetens | reverse complement strand
GCTTTAGGGGTTTAGGGGTTGTTGGGCTTTAGGGGCTCTTGAGAGGGTTTACTAGGGAGGTTCAGGGTTTTCAAGGTGCAGGCTTTGACGGGTTTAGGATATGGCTTCAGGGTTTTAAGGTCTATGGTTTGGGGGTTTCGAGCTTAAAGCAATGAAGGGTTTAGCGACGCAGAAGCTTTGGATGTAAGAATTTAGGCTTGGGGTTCCAGACAAAAAGCAGGCTTCCTTCCATATTGGAGTCTGCAGGAATCGGTGTTGAGAGGTTTAGGGTTCGCCGATTAAGTATGGGATTTGAAAGGTTGCGGTAAAGCTTGTTTTGAATAGAACATACACCACGTAAGCAGCCCTTTTCTACGACCCTGCTTTTCTCGGTGCTGTAGCAAACACAAGCCTAGTGGGTTGGACCTCCACGACGCGGCTAACAAATTCGACAACGGAACCTCCCTTGGCACTCGTGGGGTCTGTTCCACGGGGATACCCCCAATGGTTTTTGCGAAACCCTTCGGGGTTCGGGCTTAAGGGGTTCAGCGGTAAGTTCAGGGCTTCGGAACTTGCGGCTTTGGGTTCATCTGGAGCGTCTTATGGCCCATGGAACTTGGAGCAGTTAAGCAGAGGCCTATTGGACAGACATCCTGAACCCTGATCTTGTGGTCCTGAGGTTCCGAGAACCTTGGCTTCAGGGTCTGTGAAAAGCTTTAATGTAGGGGCCTTNNTTCCTTATTATAATTGTAGTATACTGGGCCCCAAAACCCTAGTCTAATTATTCAGGCCCTACATTAATTAACACGGACACATTAGTAGACGTCCCTACTAGGGGTTGTAACCACAGTTTCTTTACTCATCACCCCACCTCTGACTACCCATGCATCTCCAAGTAGCACTTTATAACCCAAACCCCCAAACCCTCTCGCAGGCAAGCTTTGGCTGAGATTGCAGACGTCCCGGAGGATTCGCAACTCTGAGAGTCTCGAAGATGAAGCTCCCACATGCTTCAGAGTTTCTGAAGTTCGGGGGAGCTTTAGGGTTTGAGGCTCTCGGACTCAGCGCTTCGCGAAGTTGGCACTGCGAGCACTCTGCAGATTCTGGCTGCCACAAGCTTTGGCGGCGGGGGGGGGGAGGCGGAAGATAGGAGGCATGGACAGGCATGCTTCGAGTCATCTTTAAGGGGCATCATATACGTCCGAAACACCTACTCTCATCCACAAGCCCTAAGCCCTAAGCTTCTTAGTCGCTTGCAGGACCGGGTTCGCGTCTCCTTGATGCCCAGCATCGATGCTGCAAGAATTTGAATTTGGGGGTTATCTTCAGCATGGGGCTTGGCTTTAGGGCTGGAATGCGACGGGGTTCTTATACGGTTCTCAGGGTGTTTTTTTTTGCAGGGTTCTTGTCGTATGCTCATAAGACTCCTTAGGGCAGGTTTTAGTTTTGGGGCCTAGCCTGAAAGCCTGGAAACGCCAGGGCAGGCAGGAAGCTTGAGCTTTCCGGGTACTGGACAGCTAAGCTTTAGGGTTTGTATACCAGGACTTGAGAGCTTGCTGGGTGTCTCATGGGCTTCACCGCAGGTCGAGAGAAGACCCTGCATCCTATAATCCTCATGCAACTAAGTGGCCACGTTTGATGACGCATTGCTTGCTACTCTAAACCACCCCCGAGGCAAAGCGACTATGTACGATGAGGCATTGCTTCTGGAGTCGCTTGGGCAGCAATCTTTTGTCCCCGAAAAGCTCAAGAGGGGCTGCATGACAAAATTGCAGCCAAGCATCTGGAAACTACCGGCAGGGGTTTAAGATTCGGGGTGTGGATTGTTTGTTGATTTCTCTCCTCTTGGCTTCCTTCGCATGTCTCGACTCTCGCCTAAAACTAAACCCAAAGCCGTAAGATCCTGAAGCCCGAACAATCCTAATGACTAAGTAAACCCTAAACCCCACAACCCTAAACCGAAATTTTGCTTAATCCTAAGTAAACCCTAAACCCTGCAACCCTAAACCGGCATTTTGCTTGAAGGCTCCAGGGCGAGCCGGACTATGACGTCAGCGGTGCGCAGGACGACGAAGTCTCAGCATGGTACCTCGAAATGCCCTGAGTTTAAAGTTTAATGTAGGCTCGGGGGGGTCTTCTGGAACTTTAGTGACGACTTGTACGGAAGCCGACATGTGTAGGGCTGGTTTTGGTGTTTAGTTGGTTGTGGTCTTTGAGCTTATTTTCGTGCCTGTTCGGTTGAGCTGGGACCAGCTCATCCCTCCCACTTAGGTTCCTCAGGCTCTAGCTAGGGTGCTGCTTTCAACATCCTTTGGAGTTTCTCTGTCAGGTTGGGGGCAGGGCCTTCAGGATTCCAGTAAAGGCCGGGTTTAGGGTTTAGGGTTTGTTCCCGCAAGCCTAAAGCCGGCTTACCAGATCGTGTAGAGACGACTCCTGAACAGTATGAGGCCTTCTCGAAACAAGGAGACCAGGACCGCTAGGTTTATGTCCCGCTTTTCACAGAAGATCCTTATCATTCCACTGCGTTTCTGTTCATTCCATGTGCCCTTAAACTGGAAATCTGTCAGCTCATGCTTGCACCAATAAACGAGTAAGTGCTGGCTCCTTACGATAGGGCGGTGTCGGTGAGGAATCCATCCGAAGCGCGCCCTCAACCATAGTTCTGGGTTTGTTGTGCTTCCGGTTAGCTTTGCCCCGGCCCAGGTATGTCATTCGCGTGCACCTTGGCGGCAGCCGCCGTGGTCTTGGGGTGTTGACCCCCAAAGGCCTAAAGGGTGCTAGGGCCTTTCTGTTCGTTGCGGGCGAATTCATTCGTGGTTTCGGAACATCGGTCGGAGGAAGCAAGGAAACGGCGAGAAAGACAAAACGTCAAGCATCTCTGCACAAGCTTATCCCTTAAAAGTTCAACTACATCAATGTCTGAATTTCTTTGGTGTTGACATACATGTGTATGTGCCCAGGGGCACATACATGATGCAGCTATAACACGTCTCAGCTCGAAAGGAGTAGGACTTCTTTGGGTGCGGAGGTGTGCTGCACGGAGTGAGGCCAACAAAACGGTCGCGAGACTTACCGATACTGTCTTCTTATAGCCCCATGGAAAGCCACAGTAGCCTCACATAGTCTTCATATAGTTGTCCCATGGTATTCGACGAAGCCCTTTCACCATAATTACGCGTGAACCTGAGAGTTCGGACAGGGGCTACTATGCAGATCCCTTCCCCCTGCTCCTACCAAGCACCATTTCTGATGGACAAAATCCTTCATGCCATCTAGTTAATCTAGTTTCCGATGCATTGCATGGGTCTTGTGGTGCAATCCTTGTTATTCAGAATGCCCTTGAGCCCTGCAGACCGCTAGAAACCCGTGCACAGCCCTACATGGTTGTCGACGGTACTTTGCATCCTTCGTGCTTTTCGCTGAAAGACTCCTTGAATCCATGTCCAGGATCACCCCTAAACACTGAACCTTCCTGCGCCGAAGCCTCTAAACACCAAAACCCTTAAACCCCAAACCCCTAAACCCCTAAACCCCCCAAGCCCTAGACCCTAAGCCCCAAGCCTTACCACCTTTATCCCAGAGGGGAGAATATATACCCCCCCAAAACCCTATTCTAAGCATTAAGGCCCCTGCATTGACATGAATCCTAGGCCTGTGCATCCGGTCGACGGCGCTGTGAAGCTGTCCCAAAAGCTGCGGTTTGCCTGCACCTCTTTAGGGTTTAGTAGGGTTGGCTTGTTTCAGAGAGGGACGCTGTGGTGGCCTGCGTTTCTTGCGCTTTGCACTTTGCTATGTTTCGATTGTTGATGTGTCGAATCCGGCCAAAAACAGGAGCCGCCAAGGCGTCCCACACTCCAAACTTTTTAGGGTCCCTTTCAGGGTTACCACAACAGTTGTTGTGAGGGCTTCAAGGTTTATGAGCTTGGGGCACTCAGAAATCGAATTTAGGGCCCTGAGCTTCCCGTTTGGGTTTGAGGAGACCCGGGTTTCTTTGTCCACTGCAACACCAAATCCTCCACTGGCCCGGTCCTTGGAGTAATTTGCCGGGCACACGCCTGATATTAAATTTCGTGTTCTGGTAACTGGAAGAATCGCTCCTTAACACAAGCCAAGTTCGGGTTTAGTGCTTTATGGATTTCCTCTGTGCATGTGTGTAGACATGTGTTCTAGGGATTGCAACTGTGGGACCAGGGCTGGTTGTTCTAAGGCAAAGTTTTTCTTTCGGTGGGTGGTTTGGGGTTTCTCCCTTCGACGAGATATTTTGCTACCCAAGAGGGACCTAGTGCCTACCTGGTCTCCCCGTAAGCCCTAAACCCTAAGCCCTAAGCCCTAAACCCTAAACCCTAACTCTTTTTGCTGAGAAGCCACCAGCAAGCCCAGAAACGATGCGAGACCCAGGAACAATCTGGACCTGACCCTGGCAGCCACTTGGATCGAAGTGCTGCGTGACCTTTAGAAGGTAGGGCTTAGGGTTTAGGGTTTAGGGACCCTTGGGGATTTAGGGTGTAGGGATTAGGGGTTTAGGGTTTAGGGGTTTAGGGGTTTGGGGGTTTGGGGGTTTAGGGTTTTGGGTTTTGAGTTTAGGGACCCTAAACCCTAAACCCACGATGTAGGGCTTTAGAAGGAAGGTTGTAGGTAGTCGAAGAAGTCCAGAACGCCCGTCGAACTCGATACGGAATAGCTCCTGTTGATGATAGAAATCCTGCATTACCTTGAGGACCTTATAAACCATGGGAATTATGGTGTATTCCTTCTCATGGGTAATGCAGGATTTACATCACCAACCCTGTGCTCACAAGAAAGATGGCATCGGCCAGCCTAAAGAATATGGCATCGCAACGGAGAGCATGCAGGCGGTGATAGTATCAAGAGTCACCAGGATCAAAGCCACGGGAGCCCTAAAATCTGAATATAGGGGCCTTAAATAATTAGAATAGGGTTTTGGGGTCAGTAGACTGTATAATTATCATTAAGGAAACTCCAAAGCCCCATTCCAATTATTAAGGCCCCCTGAACCTTATAAACTTCTGGCCACAAGCTCTCCAAGCCCGAGCACACTGGAAGCGCGTGTCTGGGGCAAGGTTCCCGTTGAAGGGTTTGGGGTTTGGGGTTTCCCCTTCACCCCCCCTGTCGAAACAAAGCACCCCTTAACGGCTAAGCAAGCAGCTGAAGCGAACTAGCCAGAATCTAAGCAAGAAAACAAATCCAAAAACAGCGATCCAAAGGCCTTATCATAGCCCCATGGAATACTGGCAGAATTCCTAAGCCCGAAGCACTTATTCCTTCAGATACTTATCTGGCATCATCCGCTTTAGGACATGTGTGCTTTTGACTTTGCGACTGCTCAGGAGCTGAAGCTGCAGGACCTTTTGATGGATCAGGCACTGACTTGATGTTCGATGTGCGTGCGTGCGTGCGTGCGTGCGTGAGAGAGTGTTGGTATAGGGTTTGTGGCTTTAGGGTTAGGACTTAGGGGTTTAGGGGTTTGTGTTTTCCTTCAAACTTCGGATTTATAGGGCTTCGGCTCGGGTGTTTTAGGTTTGCAGATTTTAGGCTTAGAGTTAAGGTTAAATGGGCTTGGATATTGTGGAACCGAAAGAAGTAATAATACACGTCATACCGGAGGCTTGGTACGAGCACATTGCAGAAACCAGCATCTCGCTGTGGTCCCTATATTATGATTTACTATCCTAGACCCCCACACCCTATTCTTGCTATTCAGGCCCCTATGGTATTGGCACTGACACGGCCACACCATCGTGTTAGGCTTCAAGGTTTTGCGGCTCATTCTGAAGAACATCTAAGCGTCTGCGCTATACCTGTTCCCCGTGGGGTGGCTCACAAGCCGGCCTACCTTTTGATGTGGGGAAGTGCTGCTTCAGACCGCTGGGCGACATGTTCTGCGTTACCTCCCAGAAAACCCCTAAACCCTAAACCCTTATTTGCATGCAACAGAAAAGGCCCTTAAAATAAAAAGACCCCCCCCCTTATTTTACCCCTAAACCCTAAACCCCTACCCTTATTTTGAGTAGCTAAGTGGGCACCCAGACTCCAGACTCGCGGCCTGGAGCCAAGCGTAATGTAGGGACCCTGATTAACAAACCGCTTTTGAACCGTATCTAAGGGTTTAGGATTTAGGGTTGAAAACCTTTTTTTGTCCTTATCTAACGATTTAGGGTTAGGGGTTTAGGGTTTAGGGTTTAGGGTTCAGGGGCCCTAGGATCAGTATCCCTACCATAATTCCCAACAAAGGCTCTAGGGTGTCCATTTATCAGTGGTCTACATCAACCTATAATTTCCTGAAGCCCAAAGCTCCGAGAGCTCCAAGAGTTAAAAACCCTAAGCCTCAAAAAACTAAGCTCCAAACCCTGCCCTTATGGGTAACCATATGTAACCATGCAAGGAACAGTATAAGAACTCTAAACCCCGAGTCCTGAGCCCTGAAGCCACTGAAGCCCTTCAATGCGTTCTAAACCTATGACTTAAACCCTGCGCCCTGATCCTTGTAGAACCCTCAATGGGACCCTTTAAAGGGAACCGGAAGAAGCCTTCAACCACTGGAGGGCATCAGCGAAGGGGTCAAGATCTCCACACTCTCGGCTGAGAGCGGTTCGGCAGTGTCCCCGCCCCCTGGAGACGATTGGGAAGTGGGGGTATTGGGTAGGGTTTAGGGTTTAGGGTTTAGGGACGATTGGGAAGGGGGGGGTATTGGGATGAGGGCGCGAGAGTACAGGGTTTGGGCTTGTTTTGGAGCACTTCAGACTCTTGGTCTTCATGACTTGCGTGTTTTTGTCGAGGGTCTGTTTGGGGCCAGTCTGACATGGTCAGATGCAGAAAGTGTGCTTAGTCGGAATTCAGGATTTGACTCGGGCAGGGGTAGGACCCATTGCAGCTTCAGATGTTTGGATATGGGCTGCGCTTGGTTTGACAAGTATTCGGCGTCGATGCAGGGACCAGAGTAGTCTCGAAAGAACCCATGAAACTTTGAATCACTTTCTGTGAGACCCGTATAGGGCCCTAGATGTACAGCTCTACTGAAACATTTATAGAATCCCTCACCCACTAGCTTATGTGGGAAAGCCTTGTCACCGAACCCTCTACCATTGGAAAAAACAAGCGGATCTGAGCCCTAAACCCTGAACCCTAAGCCCCTAAACCCCTAAACCCCTAACCACTAAACCCCTAAGCCCCTAAACCCCGAAACCCCTAAACCCCGAAACCCTAAACCCTAAACCGTGATCTGAGGCTGAAGCCTCAGGCCGAGCTCGAAGGAGAGGAGGATCTGCCGAAAGCCACAGGCGAGCTTTTTGGGTTATTTTTAAATCTTAATGGCTCCTTGAGTTGTTTAGAGTTTAGGAGTTTAGAGGGTTTAGGGTTTAGGGTTTCGGGTAGGGTTTAGGGCTTAGGGTTTATATGGGTAGTTCTCTAAATTAGGGTCCCTTTTCGTCCCCAATATAGTACGGCACCCTTATAAAGAAGGACCCTAGAAGGGACCCTAATTTAGACAACTACCCATATCGTGCGGTGGTGGGGCACGGGCTTGGCAGTTCGGGTTAGAGATTAAGGACTTGGGAGACTTTACGGGGGCTTCAGACCCCCCCAGATAAACACAACCCACCCGCTCTTAAGGGGTGTAAAGTAGGGATCCGAACTGTCTGAGACTGTACAGGGAGAAGATTGTAACTTAGCGTTATTCATGAGAGTAATTACATACACCATAAACAAAGTCGAAACACAGCCAAACAACACGCAATTCCTGTACAATGTTGTAATTCACAACGGCCATCGAAACTTCAAGGCTGCAAACTTTAGGCTGCAGAAACGAAATCCGCTTTTCGAAGAGATTCGCCGCGTACATGGTTTTGAGCTTTGCGCTTAATGCCTAAGGTTTTGGTATGGATTGTAATTTGAGCAGGTACTATAATTAGTATTATTCGTATTAGTATGTATTACTATTATTATTGTTATTGTTAGGTTCTCGAGCTTTCTGAACGGGATGGATGCCCTGGGCCTCAGGGACAGAAGACGCCCCTTAGTGTCGCAAGAGACTTCTGGGAGGGGTGATTCGACAACATCGACCTAGTGCCCAGTCGTACCTCTAAGCCCCCCACAGTTCCGAGTGCATTGAAATCCGTTTCTTGCGGGCTGGGTACACCATTTTGCCTGCAGGCAAGATGCCACTGCAACATGCCCAAAACCCTAAACCGCCCGCCTCCGGCGCGAGCGTGGAGCAGAATCCGCGGGTTAAGGTGCTGGACCTTTCGAAGCCTCAGCCCAAATGCCGCAAAATCCGACCCTACACCTTGACTTCGAGCTTCAAGCATTAATTCCGCACGAGGCACCCCACCGGAGACGACCACGACGCTGCTCCCCGAAGAGGACGTGGAACCTCCGACCGTGTCCAATCCAGGTCCGCCTCGAGTTTCGACGGCTTCTAAACTGTTTTCAATAGCTGTTCTACCGAGAAGTTTTTCAAGTCTCATACAGGGATCGTGAGGGTTTGAAAGGGGCTCCGTAAGGGAACTCTACGGGATTTCTAGGGCTTCCATAAGAGTTTTTCGAGGGTTCTAGGGTTTAGGGTTAGATCTTTAATCTCAAACTTTCACTTAACTTTGGCAACTCTTAGAATATAACAAGTTAGCCTTGCTCTGCATGTTTGCACGTTTGTTTCTCTGGGTCGAGTTTCTGGAGCGGCTTCATCGACATCTGAGGCATGTCACCACTGATTATTCTCCCCTTCTGTGTTCCGCCTGAGAGTGGGAAGCCATGCCAGGGGGCGGTAAATCCTCATGTCGGACAAGCTCGAACAGGTGAGCTGTCCTTTCCTCCAACTTCGTGTATGAAATGGCTTGCCGTCAAGTAGTAGGCCTGGAAGAACGAGAGTTCATTGCAGACTTTGCCCGCTTTCTTCTCATGGACGGCAAGAGCTTGTAAACCGGGGCCTAGGGGTCAAAAGTCCACACTGACAACGGGTTCCGAATGGCAATGTCAACAACTCAGGATGAAATAGCGAGCTTCAAAGCCGACCTTGGCATTCTTTGCGATGTGCATTCTTTGATTCATAGGGACCCTTACAGTAGGAGGGTAGGGGGCCTTAACACTAGTAGCCAGGACCTCACAACGCCCATTGAAGGAAGTGTAGTCTCCTACCCCCCTCCCCCTATCCCCGTAAGGGTCCCTATGATTGATGTTACAGCACATCTTGTCCGGTCTCTTCGGGTGTCCCGGAACTAGTGTTTTGCGTGTGTTTTGAAGTAGCTTGTTTCGGGCAAAGGCTTTCGGGTTCGGCCTCTAAAGTTGACCAAGACAAGTGAACCCACAACAAAGACAAACCATTAAGTAGCAGCTACTTGTAAACCTTTAAACTGCCTAAACCGGAAACTTGCACGACCTTCGTGATTAGAACTCGGCCCATAGAGAAGCCTTTCCACAGAAAGCCTCCATACCCCTAGTCCTTTCGTTACAGAACACTACTCGTACGCTGTGGTGGCCCGTGTCACCACTCATAGAAAGTGCTGTGTGGAGAGATATGTGACAGAAATCCCACGCCGAAGACGCCCCTTTATAGGCAAAGGCCGTTGCAATGTACCGAAAATCACGGGCCACCCGGGCGTCCCAGACTCTTTCCTTGAACCCTGACTCCGGGCCAGGTGGAGGTGACGAGGAAGGGGACGATCAGATAGATGCCCACGTCGCAGGACTGGCTTGGCAGAGCTTCAGGTTTTCTAGGCCGTTTAGGGTTTCTGAATTTAGGGAATCAGGGGTTCAGAGTCGGAGTTCGAGGGGTCAGATTGAGGAGTGTCGTGTCTGAGGGGTTGCAGGTGTCTTTAGAGTTTAGGGCGTGGGATTTTGGGATTTTGTAGAAGGGTTTTGGTGTTTATGAGCAGTTCATCCCCTTCCCTCCTCCCTGCACAAGCATTGCACTCAGAATCCGCCGGAACGGAAAACCGCGAATTTATGCATCTTGCGGCTACACTAGATGTTATCAGGGGCACAATCGATTCACGCAAATAGGTCCTCTCGCTCTCTCTCTCTCTCTCTCTCTCTCTCTCTGTCCATATATACCTTTAAAATAATACACAGACAATAATTAATAAGTAGAAGTAGACACAGCACGAAAGATGGGCCTAGAGTTTCCATATGTAGTTTGCGGGCCTTTCATGCGTCAGCACAAACCCTCTGTAGCTATAGTTTGCGGCTTAGGGCGCAGATAGTCTGCGCACCAAAAGCTGGCGTTCTCACTGTTGTACCCCCTAGCTGTGAGACGTATACATGGCTACCTGATTCCAGTCAGGCGATTCCGTCGTAGTAGGGTCCAGTATGGACTGCATGGATCTTGTGTTTAGCCCCATGCTGTTTGAAGGATCGCGGGAATGGGAAGTTAGGTTGTACTCAGCGCAAACGTTGTTTTTCAAGTTCTAACTCCCCGCAATAACCTATGCTTAAGGGTAGTTCCTTTCTGGGATTACAGTACCTTATAGGATCCTAAGTATAAACCCCCAAAAGGAACTACAATGGAGCCTATAGGTAGGGTACTTCTACTTCTCCTTGCCTGGCCCTCGAAGTTCGGGGAACCAGACCGCTGCCTGCAGACTTTCCCCGATGAGCATGAGAGGACACCCGGATGCGGCTGCAGCAGGCCCTGGATCTAGAGCTCGGGGAGGATTTCGGTCTTTGGGTGTCCGTGCTTTGCCCCAACCAGCCACCAGCCTGAGACCCGAAAGCCAGAAGCTTGGGAAACAGGGAACTCTTCTGTTCTGTTCTGCGTTTGGTTTAACATCCGAGTGGCGCACGAATGAGTTCAAGCATGCCGTGCAGTCAACGGAGGTTACCAGCAAAACTGAGCTTGCCATCAGCTCTAGCCTAGCTCTAGCAGCACGGCCATTGACAGCAAGACTGGTGCTGCCGGTATCAAGCCTTAGATCGACGAGCTGCGCTGCAAGCTCTGAAAGCACTAGCCAAGGATTCGGTCCTACAGGGAACAGAGATTGTCGGTGTCGTCGTCGTGGTTGTGGTGGTTGTGGTGGTTGTGGTTGTTGTGGTGGTTGTGGTTGTGGTTGTTGTGGTTGTTGTCGTCGTGGTGGTAGTAGCAGTAGTAGTAGTAGTAGTAGTAGTAGTAGTAGTAGAGGTAGTAGAAGTAGTAGTGGTAGTGGTAGTCGTAGTGGTAGTGGTAGTAGT
>CAJNJA010016327.1:0-11398 GCA_905231915.1 Symbiodinium necroappetens | reverse complement strand
TGTAACATTCGGTACTTCACCCCGCACAGCGTACAGGAACACAGGCGCGGCACGCAAGTGTCTCCTGTTGCTACAAGCGCACAGCTGTAGTCTTGGTACTCTGCTATGCTAGAACTTCGAGCACAGACATGGATACATGCAAGTGATACGTGCAACTGACAGGCGCCCGGATGTGTAACATTCGGTACTTCAGCCAGGCACAAATCTAAAAACACGTAGGACTGTATGGCCGTGAAGTCGGCATTCAACATTGTCTGTTTAGCTCAAGCGAATTGCAACGGCGGAGTAGGTGAACTGCAAAAGTATTTGATGAACTTCAAACTGTCGAGTCATTATACAACTGTACATTCTCGCTTGCCTGGAGACAGCTTGTTAGAAAAACAGTAACACGCACACAAACGGATCTTCGGTTCAAAGCTCAAACTGAAAAAGATTGCCCACTTGTTCAGCTGCCTTTCCAGTGTGAAAAGCATACTGCACATAAAGAGTAGAGCATACCTCCACTTGATGCCAGCTATGGCATATTGCGGCTTGAAAGAATCCTAAAACTCTAGAGGAGTTTCTTCTCCAGTGAGAACTTTCTCGTTTCTTTGCATTTGGGCACATGACTGTGAGGAAGTACCTTTTCTGGTGAAAAGCATCTCCCTTGGAAATGACAATGGAAATCTCACTACACTAGGATACCTTCTCCTGTGAGAAGCATTCCTTTAAGCACTCAATCCACTATCTCATCAAGGAAGTAGTAGGATCGAATCGTCTCCCGCGTTGTTCATGAACCATCCGCAGAGGATCATCATGGGGATAATACCATCCTTGGACACCCATGTTGATGCGAGAAAACGAAAAGAAGGATCTACATCAAAAGGAGGTACTGGATCGGACGGATCGGCATCGAAGATGACCTCGTCATCAGCGGTGTTGCCAGACCCTAGTCAGTACTTTCCTTTGCCCTCGCCTTTGGAGGATTTGCCTCCTTTGTCTTTGCCCTTGGAGGACTTGCATCCTTTGCAGCCTTTGCCAGAAGTAGCTTTCTACCTCTCCACTTGGAGAGCTTGGTTCGGTTGGTGCTGCCCCGCCGTAGCCACGGGCTCTGTTAGCACGTTGTCTCTTTTTCGTGCGCTTTGCCGCCTCTTCGTTTCTCAGCTTTTTCCACGGCGCGGATACGCTTGGCTTCCGCGTCGATCTCGCGCTGCTTCCTTGCATTTTCTTTCTCCCGAGCTTTCTTTCTCTGCTCCAGTTCGTCGAGCTTACGTTTCCTCGATTCTGTATTCTCGTCCTGCGTCTGAGCATCGGCAAGCTCTTTCTCTTCTTCCTCTCTAAGTTTGGCCAACTTTTCCTTCTCTTCTTCCCCTCAAGGGGGTCCTTATACAGCAAGGATGCTCTAGGTGCGTACTTGAATTTTTCAACGATTTGGTCGATAAGCCGTAGAAAGTTCGGTCGGTGTGCAGGATTCCTTTTGAGTTCCTTATACTCACGCTCGAGCAGAAGTACAGATTCAATGGTGCCTGCATACGCCATGGCTTCGTCGAGCTTCAACCCTAACCGGAGTACTGGCTGTTGCTGCTGCTGCTGAGGGCTCTTCACTAGCTTCTTTGTTCCTCCTCTTAGCAGCTTTCTTGCTCCGTTTCTCCTCCTTACGGGCAGTCTTCTTCTCCTTCTTCCGGCCAACTCTGCACTTCGATCCAGTAGTTGGCGTGGTTGCAGTACTTGGAGCTTCTGGTCTTGCCTTTGCAGGGGTAGCTGGGCTTCCTCCAGCTGCAAGGTTCGCAGATACTGGTTCTGTTCCTCTGTCAATCTTCGGCAAAGAAAGGACTTCCGTGACTCTTGTAGATCCACGGGCAGGAGGCTTACTCTCTCCTTGAGGCTCTGCTGACTCCTCTGCTTCTTTCGGTTCTTCGTCCTTGGCTTCTGGTTCCATGTGGTGGTCAGCTTCGCTTCCTCTTTCCACTGGCTCTTCGGGTCGAGCGGTTTCAGCTGCAAGGTTCCGTTCTGCTTGCTTTGGTACGTTGTCCATTGCGGAGGTACTGAGTGATACTCCCATACAAATTTGCCTACTTCCTCTTCGAGGTAGTACGGCTGCGGGCGACACCAACAACATGACTTCGAACTTGCTTCTCCATTCACCTGGTGCGGGCCGAATTGCATCCAGAACACTACTACCAAGACTCGCAGCAGGTCCTTATACAACTTCATCTTCGCCATCTCCATACGGACTCCAAAGTTCTACTTCCGAGTATACGAGGCGGCTTACTTCCTTCCGTCCCACGGGCTTCCCGGATCTTCAGGCGTTGCTCCGCTAGCAAGTTAAACAGTACAGCCCTAAGCGGTCACGCTTTTCTCTGGTTGAACCAAAAGGCGCTGCGTCGTAGCCATGTGATTCATGGGCTCCACAAAGGTGTGGAACATGCTATACAACCCCATGTACAAATCTTAACGCAAAGGCAGGAAAAAGTCCACCTGCAACAGATGGCAGCCGACATCCTGAGACTAGGCCTGAGAAGGCGTGCGGATGACCTCCCTTTGGCCAGAGCGCCTCGGGCACAAGAAGAATCCAGGATGAGCACGGGCCGCTGATCACAGCCCTCCTTCGCGAGACTCCGAAGAACAGTCACGGCAGCCTCAGTCTCCAGGGCATTGATGTGCCGAATGTTGCCCCACGTCCAAGATAGGCCAACTTCCCATGGGAGGGTGAGAAGAGCCTCATTCACAGCGACACTTTCAAAACCTGAGGGAGGACTGAGAGGACGAACACTTGCTGCGCAGACGGTGTCCTCGATGCAGCGCACTATCCCCTTAACACAGCAACCTGGGACGCTCCTGGAAGTAAGAAACTCACCTGGCACCTCAGAGGCAGAGTACAGGATGCCAGGTCCTCCACACGAATCACAGTCATATGTACAGGGGGGAATCAGCGTCACCCCTTTTGCAGAAAGAAGACCTTCAGCAGCAGGCAAAGACAAAAGCCCGGATCCGCGCTTGAAGAAAATCCAAGCCTGAGCTCCGGCCCTCGCCGCGAGTTTGAACAAATGCACCCCAAAAGAAGGGAGAACTGCAAACAGGCACTTGACCTTGTGGCCCCACAGCAGGTGCAAAACCCAATCCAAGACAACCGGGCTAAGGAGATCATACTCATCCGAGAACTGAAGGTCTATGACCGGAGAGGCTCTGAGGTACAGCAGTGGGCGACCTCTAGGGAGCCCGACAAAAGACAGAGAACATCAAAGTCAAAGGCAAGAGGGCGCTGGCAGTTTCCCTCTTGACCAGAAAGCTCAGGCTCCTCCTCTTCAGGAAGAAAGAATAGGGCTGATGGCGGAGCCTTCAACGCTAGTGTAGTTCCCCCTTTTTCTCGGCTGACAGCCATACGGCTGCCGTCAGATCGACTGGTGCTGAGCTGACGCAGAACGCTCCACGAGACATAGAAGCGTCCGAGCAGAAAAGCCTATCACAAAAATTCCGCTGCCACGTTCGAAACCATGACAGGGCAAAGAGAGGCGAGGATGACGAGCTCCTGCGCCCCCTTCCGAGGGAGAAATTTCAAACGGCTGCCTGAAGTCGAAGAGGCCTCCGACTTCCCTAAAGCAAAGAAGCCATCCAGCACAGAAAACAGACATCGCCTGAACATAAGCGCGGAAATCCATGAGCCCGCAAGGTTTGAAGCGAACTCCTCGGTGATGGCAGGAAGAGAAGCGGCCTTCAGGCTGATGTAGGCCAGAGCAAGAAGCTTGGACGTCGGAGCGGAAACGAAGACCTTGCCATCTCGGACTGGGCCATCGGTGGCATCGACTTGAGCTCCTGCCGCCTGGAAAAGAAAAGCTCCGTTGACATCCTTGTGAGGGGATCCCAAGACCCCGGCAGAATCATAAGCATCACGGGCCCTCGCAACCAAATTGGCAGCCCTGCTCTCCGTTGGGTCAGCTCCTGCCTCCTCAACAGAAAGACTGAAATAGTCGTCCATGATCAATCCTTCCCAGGGACCTTTCCTGGCAATGGTAGACTTCGCGAGAAGCTGTCGGGAGGAATCAAGAAGATGATGACATCTAAGGCTTAATCTAAGGAGCTCGGAATGGGCCTCTGTTGCGAATTCGACCCCCTGCGTGATCGCCTTGATACAAGGATCGGAAAGATCCATAAACCTCCGCTTCTGGGTCGAAGAGAAGCGAGGGTGGAACCCCCGGCGAGACCAATCTGGCCTCCTTCAAGGCAGAGCTCAGGAGATCCGGCCGACCTCGAAACCTTCGCGAGCCGACAATGGTCCTCGCCTGTTCCAGGGTGGTGCAGCCTTCGAAATCCTTAACTGTGAAAGGAGGACCCACTCTGTTTCCTTCTGCTTTCGAAGCACTGACGGCGGCCTGATGATAGAAATCTGCTCTATCCGTCGACGCCCCTACCAACGGGCATCCTGCTGGAACTGTCAGGTTGACCAGACAGTGGCCTGGGGGGAGGAAGCGGGAGGGGTCTTGCAGGCGCCCCTCCAAACCATGGCAACCACGACGATCTCCAATTTGACGATCGGCAGATTCACTTTTAAAGCAGCCGAACACTCGAGTGAGTTCCCTGGGTGCCTTCCTCTCAAAAGAGAGGTAGAGGAGGCCACGCGAATCCCAGAGCTTGAGCATGCGAAGGGTCCTATCCGGGTTCTCCTCAAGGGCTGCAGGGTAAGGCAGGGAGTTATGAGGAATCGCTCGTAGAACCCTCGGCTCGAGGGAAGGGCAGGCGCAGCTCAGCAGAAAGGGACTCTGCTAGGTCCCACTGGCCTTTGCCAGAAATCTTGAGGCGGTCCGGATCAGCATCACGGTAGGGCTTGAGGGCCTCGGGACCTTCTGTGCTGTGAGGGACCTCTTTGTTCAAATGGGAGCCCCTCGGGTAAGCAAAAGTGGACAGGCCCAGGCTTTTCAAATGAGCACTGAGTTCACGCAGCCGGGCAATCAAACGCGGCCCTCGACGGCCTGACGATAAGGGATGAACCCCTTTGTCACTGCACGCCTTAAGCATAGACCGAAGACGAGAGTAAACCTTCAAATGAACCTCGCTCGGTTGCCTCCTGAGGCTGGCAATTGGCACATGCTTATAATCAGCGTGAAGAAAGTTCAGACTCAGCACCACGATGTAGAGTGATTTCTCAACGGCGTGCTCGAGAGTCTCACTGCTGCGCCTAGAGACAGGACAAACCTCAGGGCTGCCAACATCGAACAGACCAATGCTCGGAACTGGCAGGGGGAACAAGGCGGTGTCGGAGGCACGAGGGCCTCTTTCGCGGATGCAAAAAGAAGATTGGAGGAACTTGGCGAATGAGGTCCTCGATGCTAATATCAAGCGGGGAAGAGAACCAACCCAGCTTACGAAATCAAAAGTCGAGCAAAAACTGGGCAGGCACCCGCCGCCTTCCTCTCCGCCCAAAGCTTCGCACGTTGTTGCTTCCGGGAGAGGGGCGCAGGAGGCTTGGGGTGAGCTGGATCCGCTCCCGAAGGTCCCGGCCTCTTGTTCACTTCTGCCCTCCGGGTGCACAGGGTCTCCATTTCCTTGACAAAGGACAGAGCTGTCGCCACCCATTTTGGGTCTGCCAGCTGAGCGCACGGTCTTAGGCTTGACCCCGGGAGGCTTGAAGGAGCTGAACCTGCTACCTGATCGGTTGACAGGAGATCGGCCACCTGTGCCAGCTGCCACTGGACCATTCCCCATGCTTTGAAGTCCTTGAAGCCCCCGTACCTTTCCTGGTACTTTGTCATCACAGACCGGCTCGAGTCCGGATCCCCAGGCACAGACGCCGGCTCCATTCTTCTTGCTGCCGCCTCCATCACCTTTTCGTCCACTCCTCTGACCCAGCTCCTTTTGCAAACGGAGCCTCGCAGCTGAGCCTTTCGTAGACACCGAATTGCTTCCGCTGGCGAGGCCTGACAAAGGATCCGAAGACCCCGCCATCTGAGCCACCAAAGCCGTCAAAGCGTGGCTCTGAGCTAGCATAGCCACTGCTACAGGATTTTCTTCGCTGGCGAGCTCGCCGGAGGTAGTGCCAACATGCAGAAGCTCTCCTTCGATCTCCTGAAGGGGATCGGCAATAGCTTTTTGTCTTTGGCGGGGCACCCAGGATATTTGCCACGTCGCGGGGCACCGCCGGTGATGCTGCAATCGTTGAGCAGCCAAGGCTGGGCGAGGAACCAGGGCCACAGAGACCTGGGTAGCAGGGTCTTTCACAGGAGCTGCCTGAGGAGGTGCACTCTTCACCAAACCTTGAACCTGAGTGGAGAGGGCTTGGATGGCTTGAAGCATTTCTGATTGCTGAGCTGCTAAAGCTGCAACCGTCGGCTTGCGTTTGGCCTCTGGGGCCGCCTTTGCCTTGCGCTCTAGAAGGGCAGCGGGAGCGGGGTCTGGAATCATTTCCTCCGCCGTGACATAACCTGCACCTCGCTCCCCTTCCATTCCAGCTGTCCACCTGGTGGCCTGAGTCACGAGCGAAGTCGCCAATGCGAAAAAGGGCTGGCGAACCTTCCACGAAAGGAGTGCAGGCCGCCAAATCCTCCTCGAGAGCTTCCGAGAACTTCGGCACTCTGAGAGGGATAGACGCGCAACCACTCCCCTGACTCGGCCAATTCGACCAGGGGTGCACTGACTACCGTGTGAGGGCCCAAAGCTCCAGGAAATCCCTCCCTTGACGCCTCTTCCAACACAGGCAAAGGAATGCAGCTTGCAGGCAAGGCGAGCAGAAAACCACCCGGCCGCTTCAACACGCAGTAGGCCACCAAAGGAGCAGTTTCTCCTTCTAACAGCAGAGCAACCTGGTAATTGAAACGAAGGAGCACAACCTCCCCTGAGTCTGCTGACACCAAGTCGTCGTAGTTCATCTCGTCCTAGGAGCGGGGTAGTTGAGGCCTGCACCGGCCACGTAGATGCGAGCCTCTGTTTCCGTGGGGAACCCGTGGGAAAATGTCCCCAGGTGATCCACCAACTGCAAGTAAGCAGACCGAGAATACACAACCTGCACGTCGTGGCTGCTTGGGGTCCTCAAGACCACGTACACACGAGAGGGGATCTCCAACCTGGGAGTGCAGCTAGGAGTCGAAATTCGACCCGAAAGAGCAGCACCTGCCCAGCAGCCTACCAACCAAGCCCTCTTTGCTCTGAACTCCGAAGTGGCAACCTATGACCTAAGGTTTCGTGCAGAATCCAGAAGGACAGAGGGGATGCCTGGAAAGGAGGGCTCGATTGCAGAGCGTGGCTCGGGTGAGCCCACCGGTCTTAGGGTCGGCGGGTTAGGGTCACAAACTATCCAACTAGAACCCGGAGAAGAAACCCTATGTGAGGAACCCTCTACAGAGGAAGAAGGCGCCACTGGCTGTCGAGAGATCGACTGAAGGCCCTCAGATCCTGGCCGGGAGCTCGAGGGAAGGCCGCCTCGAGACCGTGTAATCGAAATGCGAAGCCCTTCTAGCTCCAAAGACAAACGGGTAACAGAGTCCTCTTCCTCAGAGGCGGGTGTGGCCATACAATGAGAGCCGAGCAGCACCAGGATTTAAACGCTCGGGCTCTCGGTCCCGGGTGCGAAGAAGTCTTTGCAGTGAGGTTTGAGGGAAATTCCAGAAAGTGAGAAGCAGGAGTCCAAGTCCAGTCGCACACAGGAAGCCCAGCAGGAAAGCAGAAAGAAGAGCTGCAAAGCTGGTCCCTGAACAGTGAACCGGACAACGAAGACCCCGAAAATTCGTCTGAATGCCCTCCGAAACCAAAGCAAGGAACTCCTTCACCACGGGGCCCCACATCACTTGAACCAGATCAAATGCCATTCATGCCTCATCACTATTGTCAAGGTCTTAGCCTCGTAAATCAAGTTGAACCGCTCAAGCTCCGAGAAGCTTCTGGTTCCATGTTTGCAGAGTGCAAATACCCTAACCAATAGTCTCATATGGCCGACTTCAGAGGCCGCTCCACGCTGTTATGGGTTAGGCTGAAGGTCACACTCTGTGGTAAATTCAACACAGGCTGCTAGAAAAACCGAAGGACTTAGTTTAGGGCGTTGGCTCCAGGAATGGCAAGTAGGGTCAAACATGAAAGGTAAGAGTAACTACTTGGATGCACCACCCCTGGGTCTTCCAAGTCTTGGGTTTCCGACATTCGGGGCTTCCTCTTCTCCCTACAAGCAGGATCCTACTGTTTTACCAGAATGCACCGAAATGGCAGCAGCATCAAGCTCGCGCAGACACTGCAGCAACTCCTAAGCCAATTCAAGACCGCATTCTCGAATCCTTCGGACCAGCAGGCATCACAAGTGCAGAGCATAAGTTCTAGCCGTCCTACTGACAAACAAGAGAACTACACTAACTGTTCCAACTCTAGGTATCTCTCTATCTGACTCCATCTTCTCAGCTCAAGGCCCGGTGCGTTTTGCGATTGGATTCTTGATGCGCTTGGGGTGTTGTAGGGCCCTTTCAAAGGATCTATAAGGGTTTGGGGGTGTAGGAGGTTTAGGGGTTTCCGGGCTTAGGGCCTAGAGGTTCAGGCTTCAAGGTCCAAGGGTTGGAGTTGCCACTTGCGAGGACAGGCCACGGATCAGCTGCCCACCTCGTGGCGCAGTTGTTCAGCTGTCTACGTGCTCTTGACGCATCCAAAATATCGGGTCCAGATCATACCACCTTAGACAACAAATCAGAGTCCAGCAACGTAGCTCTTCAGTGAACCTCATTGTCCAGATGTCTGTTGAGGACTACTGGAGTCGACTACCTAAACATAGATCCGTCAACAACTCCAAATGCCAAACCAGCAAGACCTCATGGGAAGCTCATGGGTTACCCCGTAACCACCAGCCACGGTGCCCAAGAGGCGATTACAATTGGAAGCCTCCGCAATCCCAAAACGAAGAACATACAGAGCTTTGGGTTCAGAAACGCGTGCCAACACCTCAACAAATTGCATACGAAACCTGAAAGCAAATGTGTCTTGGCCAGAAGCCTCTGGTCCAACGGAAACATCGGCCTCAACCCAACAGTGCAGTGTCGCTGGGATTATCTGCGTTGCTCAGCTCGCTGCTCAGCTCAATGCCCAGTGTCTCTTCGCATTTTGCTTCCGAATTTGTGGGTTGCTGCCTAATAGCTGCACAGAGCTCTTGATTATCATTCTACCTTCCTGTGCTCAGGATGCGAACCTACAGAGGACCCCAGATACATTGGCATGATCTTGGCAACGGTCTAGGGGGGCAAGCTTTGGACATGCTAACTGCCGCGACAACGTGCGGGAAGAAATCAAACCAACAAGTCCAATCCCAAACTGCACTCTCCTGTTGCCTGGTCCTTCGGCGGCCAGAGTCTCGTCGGGAAATCCCTGCGGCCACCTGAAGGTGAAACGCAGGGGGAAAAAAAGCTCCCGCTTCAACCTCCTGCGCATGCCGGATCTTAAACTGTCTTAAACCTTCAGCCAGGTTAAGCTTGATTCACTCGGGAAGACAACTTCAAAACGCAAGGTCTATAACTAAATGTCACCAAAGCGCCAACCCCAAAGCCACCATGAAAACTGGGATGTTGGTGGTAGCCTCAGCAAGGCCTCATCTCGAAAGCAAGGCATCACGAGCTGAAGGACCGAAGGAACACTCTACGCGAAGCTGCAGAGGGGGATCGCCAATCTCACATGGGAGCAATCTGGGCATCGCCGAAGCTGTCAGCATTTTCTTCCTACCTAGGAAACTGTGATTGTCTTGTTAAGGGAACCCAGATTTGTGCCAGTCTCTGAGAATCTTGTTGATTACAATCCTAGCCGCTAGCCCCTAAAAGAGGACTGCACAGGAACAAGACTGCCTGCGAGGGCTCAGCCGAAGTTGCAGCCACCATGCCATTGACATCAACTTCACGATTCTGCGGGGTCTGTGGCAAGTCTGACCTAATGATCCTGGAGTCCGGTTGAAAAATTGGGCTCTCCTTCCTATCTCATGGCTGCACTTGAGGGGCCAAGCAATTCTCCCAGTCTTGTGGGGAGGGGGCTTCAGGGACTGTAGGCGGTCTTGCGCCACATCTCGCAGGCGCACAAGTCGGGCAAAGATTCATGTAGACAACGGCTTAGGGTTGGGCTTAAGGTTAAGGTCAAGGGTTGGATTTTTTGGGGGTGGTAATGGGCTGTCCGGCAAGGCTACGAAACGACTGAGGCTCGCAGGCGTTTGGGTCAGGATGAGCTGCTTGGTATGTTTCTCGTTTGGTGCTGTCGTTGCTGCTGCTTTCAATTATGGTTGCTTACGGGCAAGGAAATGGGTTTGGGGTCAGGGGTCCATGCGGCCCTTTTGCTAGGCCCCTGTTTGTCCCCCGAGCCCGCAAAGGTGTCTGGAGCTTCCTTCTTGTGATGTATTTTGGTAATGCTAGTAATACTACTGTTAGTACTACTGTTAGTATTATTACTACAAGTGGACGTGAATACTGCGGTACGAAGACCACACAAGTATCAGGATGGAAATAGGGGTTCATGTGGGCGGTTTATCAGGCTCCTATGTGCGGAAGAATGACTTGTCCCCGCCCCCGTCCCCAGAGCTATACTTCCTGCTATTGATTTTTCTAGTGCTAGTACTGCTACGATTCCGAATATTATTACAAGCCTTAATTACTCAGTCTTACTCTAAGTACATACAAATACATGTCAATACATTGCGGCAGTACTAGGATGGAAGCAAGTCTCGGGCTCATGTGGCTTTGGCGAAGCTCCGACTAGCGCCCACTTGCCCCTGCGTGCGGACAAACCGTAACCAATACCGTTCAGAAACACACTGGTCCGGACCTACACTCCTTCCTTCAGTCACACTGATAGATAGATGAAGAAATTAATGAATAGATCGTATTTGGTATCCATACATCACCAGGGAAGGACAAGCAACACATCGGAACACCCCTTCCCATACCTGTTTTCAGGGACCCCCCCCTCTCCCCGAAATAGGTTCCAGGGGACCTAAACATAGGTGGGATTGAAGGCCCCCCACACCCCCAGCCCAGCTATGGTCAAGCTATAGACACAATTTGCAAGCACCTTCTGAAACACTGCGTGACGTTTCTGACTTCAGAAACGAACAGAACAAACGGCAACTGCTAGCCAGACTGTTCTTCACATCAGAGCCCGGCTGAAATGCTCTTCTGCAAGCTGCTGCAATGTTGCAGCTAGCCAGACATGCAAGTCAGGTAAAAGAGTGCCATGCCACCTTCGTGGGTTTAGGGTGGCATTGCAGATTATTGACACCCTTCAGAAGAAGAGTATCGGTTCACGCAAAGGTGCAGCCAGCGGCTTGCCACGCACCTGACGGACTCTCTACCGCGCGGCCAAACTCTTAACGGGTCTGCACTTATTCTGTCCGACGTGTGCCCGATGAAGCGACCACCATGTGATTTCACGATCGGCGGCGGCTGGCGGTGTCAGGTTGATGGCTCACAAGACCTACAGTCAC
>CAJNJA010016326.1:0-11399 GCA_905231915.1 Symbiodinium necroappetens | reverse complement strand
GACGTCGCGTGACGTGGCTATAATTTGCCCAAGGTCGTAGTACCAGTAGTAATAGTAGTAGTAGTAGTAGTAGTAGTAGTAGTAGTGGTAGTGGTAGTGGTAGTGGTAGTGGTAGTGGTAGTGGTAGGAGTAGTGGTAGTAGTAGTAGTAGTAGTAGTCGTCGTCGTCGTCGTAGTCGTCGTCGTCGTGGTAGTGGCAGTGGTAGTGGTGGTAGTGGTGGTAGTCGTAGGAGTAGGAGTTGGAGAAGGAGGAGGAGGAGTGGGGGCGTGGGAGTGGAAGTGGGAGCGGCAAGGTCATAATGTCATAGTGGTGGTAGTATTTGCGGGTGTGCGTTCGCTGGTGTTAACCGGCACCAGCAGGAGTTCTAACTATGGAAGGGGTAAAGCAAGAGTACTGACGGCATTTCTGCTAATTCCTAGTTTTAGTGTTGGTAACAGCAGCAGTGGCTGGCAAGTCGCATGATCCTCGCCACTGTTGTTCCTGTGGTGGGACACAGTCACAGTAAGACAAGACGTCGGTTCGAACCGCAAGAGTTTTGCATCTGAGGCTTCCAAGGCCACATCAACTGCCTCTCGCATCACAACTACGGACACCACGCGCCGTGGCGGAAGAGGGGGCTTCCGACCGCACGCTCCGGACTCTCAGACCTTTGAAGCCCTTTAAACTTGGGCGAAATGGGAGCTTCAACCTGCTTACCATGCACGATTGATGCCCCAAATCCCAACATAATTTCTAGATCCCTTGACCGCAAGACTCCGGAGCCCTAAGCTGCAAATCCCAAGACAGCTCCTGCAGCCAAAAAAGCCCCAACCCTGAACCCCACAAGACCGAAACCTTACCAAAGACACTTCGCTTGTGGGCATAGATCTCAGCCATGCGACAGGGAAAAAAGCCCACAGGCAACTACTGCAACAATGCACCTGTGACCCAAGTTTACCTTGCCTTTCGGACGCAGTCAAACAATGAGGGAGGCAAAACAGAACCCAAATACCATCATCAAAACATAAACTCCAAAACCCCCCAGGGCCCCAGATCCCAAAACTTATCAAACCCCTAAACCCTTCCCCCCCGACACCCCCAAAACCAACGGAGCTGAAAAGCCATGCGAGAGGGGGACAGAAATGAAGCAGAAAACTCCCCCAGCCCCTCCTGAGCCGCAAGCTCCAAGGTGCATTCGGAGGGCTTCCAGACCATCGTTTTCAACCCGGGGGATGGTCCTGAGATCGTCATCTGGGACAAGCACCAGGCGGTTCCAACTATGGGTTTACTACAGGTTTCGGGGTCGAAGCTTACTTGGGGGTTTCGGGAGTTTAGGATTCCTTTTAGAGTTTAAGTGTAAGATTCAGATTCATCTTTTTGGGTTCGGGGTTCGGGGTGGAGGGCTGAGAGTTGTGGTTCGAAGGCCCAACGGCTTGAAGAGCTCATGGTTTCTGGGCAGTAGGTTTTGTATAGTCTCGTGGCCTTTTCATTGCACCCTTCAAGCTTTTTGGCACTCTTCAGGAGCAGATTTCCCGGGCCTTGAGCCAGTGTGGAGGATCCTCAAAGTTTTCAAAGTGACTCGCCGCTTCGCCAGGAAGGAGAGTCGAAACCTCAAACCCCTCTATTCCCTCAGCGAAGAGCTCGTGGACCCGCTGCTCCCTTCGGGCTTCTCGGGGTCTTCATCTTACAGGCTTTCGGGTCAGGGGGTAGGGTCCTGCATATATTCTCTTCGGGTCTATAGGTTTATTTCGAAGTCTAGCCACCTTGTACTTGCAACCTGGCTTACAATGCGCACCTGATCCTTCGAGCATCCAGCGTCCTTGCAGGTGAAGTCCATGAGGCACATTGGCTCCTGAGAGAGGATCGGTGCAGCTGGCGAGACATGTAAACGCTACTCCTTGGAAAATTGGAAACGGCCTCAAATGGGGCTGTACTGTCTTTGTGCGGGTACGCACCTTTGTCGTGCGGCTGCAAAAAGGAATCCCCCACATCCGTGGAAGTTTGAGATGCGAGCTTTGACATTGTGGAGGTGCAGGTGTTTCCAGAGAGCATGAACAGCTTTAGCGTCGTCGACGAGCTGCTTCTCTCTCTCGTCCTGAAACCGTCGCAGTTTCCAACCGCTCAGTGTTTTGCCCATGGCCAGGCAAGCAACAACCTGGCGGCCGACCCGTGCGCGTATGGGTGTTCTCTAAATTAGGGCCCCTTTTAAGTCCCAAATATGGCACGGCACCCTTATAAAAAAGGACACCAAAAGGAAGCCCAATTTAGAGAACTACCCATATTATGGGACCTGCAACGTCATCCATCCGCCTTGTCCTGCTAGCTAGGACTGTCTTCGGTGTGTAAAGTGTCTGCTGCTGTTTGAGCTTACACCCCACGCTCGGCAACGCTTCGTGCATGTAATTACATGGGGTCATGAGCATGAGGGTGAAGAGCATGAACAGTCGCTCAGTTCCACCAGCCACACAGCCACAGCCTCAGTTACATGTCAGCTGGTCTCGGCTGTGACAGAGCCTAGAATCTCGTTACTCGTGCCGCAAGATGCTCTCCAAAGGCAGGCTCTGAAAGCAAGAATGTGGTACATCTAGCCCAAGAGGAGTTGGCTGCCATGGATGACGTGGACATCTATGGCGATCTCCTGCCCCCGCAGCCCAAGGCACCCGCCAAGGCCGTGTCCTCCTCAGTGCCGGACCCACGGCTGGCCGATCCGGGCGAAACAGCAGAGCGCCGCGGCGCGGGTACCAGCGCCCATGCGGACTCGCGGCCGTTTCGACCGCGAGCCCGAAACTTGGTTTGGAAGGCACCCGGAGTGGAGAGCCCTGCAGTGACCCGCAAGGAGGCCCAGGTGCCAAAGGACACCGAGCCCGAGGTGGTGGTGCTGGATGATGCGGACCCGCCGAAGACGCAGCCCGCGGAGGCCCCGCCAGCGGAGTCGCCGCCAGCGGAGTCGCCTCCAGCCTCCGAGCCCCCTGCGCAGTCTCCTGCACCGGCCGTCGCCGCCGTCGCTGAAGCAATGGCAGAACCGAAGCCGAAGGAATTCGCGACTCTGCAGAAGGAGTTGCAGGCAGAGGAGGCATGGCTCATGGCGGCCAAACTTGACCCGGAGACTTAAGCTAGGGCGGGGTCGTAGTTACAACAAGCAGAGGAAACCTACTATGTTGAGGACGGGATTTCGAATCATGCCGGCCAGTAGCGTACGAAAGGACCGTCAACGAGACACAAACACGAAACAGCGCGATGGTCCTGTGGTTGAATGAGCTTGCTTCGAAGTTGGTTCGGGTGCCGGGCCGTCTTGGACGGCATGGGGTGGGTGAAACTAATCTAGGGCAATCTAGGGGGTCTGAATGGTTAGTTCAGGGCGTTGAAGTCTAAAGCTCAAGACTCTAAGCCTTAGAGTCAGATCCCTTTATAGAGTCCCAAATATCCTTAGAGTCTAAGGATGTTTGGGACTCATAAGGGGATCTTTCCTCGCTGGAGCGGTGCAGTCGAAGCCCTGACATCGCTCCGCCGTGCCTCGAGGCCTCTGCGTGCCCGGCGGAGCCTGGCAGCCCCGTCTCCGAAGGCGCCGCGGATCTGGACCCGGCCATGGAGGCTGGCGGCTGGTTAGAAGAATGAGTGGTTTGAGTGGTTTAGAGTGGTTTACTGTTCTTTTCTTGAGGGGCTGTTTGGGGGGCGTGGGGGGTGAGAGAGAGAGAGAAGCCTTGGTGTTGAGCGGCTAAAGAGGCTTTGAGAGCCCTCCCTCTCGACGACTTCGGATGTACGTACGTTTCTCTGGAGTCTTGTTTTAGGTTCTCGGCAATCGGAGGCGATGCAGGGATCAAGGGTCATCTTATGGTATGGAGTCTTGTGTTCTTGCATTGCTTCATGAGGTCCTTACTTTACGCATGGGCCACTTTTAGAGGCTCTTCGTTATGACTTTTTTTGAAGGGTTCGTGGGAGCGTGGGAGTTCGAGCATTTCGTACAGGGCTTTTCAGTTTTGTGCGGGTTTCCCGAGGTTCCTGTTTTTCTATAGGATTTCACTGTACAAAAAGAGGGATCGCCACAGAGCAGCCCATTAGCAGCGTAGAAGATCCTCAGCTCCAGATGCACCCCTCGGCCGGGTTTCGGGTGTTCGGCTTTTGGTTTGGGGTTCTGGGGGTTCCATTTGAAGATGTTGCCAAAGCCAATCGCAGTCATCAACCCTCAATGTGAAACCCTTCTGACAGTTACCTCCGGCCTTGAACCTCAGGCTCCACCCAAAAACCCTAATCCCTTAAAGCACAAGTCCAGAAGTGTACCACGTAAACCCTCAGGGATCTTGCAGATGTCGAGCCTGGTTGAGAGTTTGACGAGTTATTCACATTCTCAATGTACCACCATCTGACCACTACTTGTTCCAGTAAAGCAATACCGCTCGCTCTTATTCCCCACCACCACTTCTCTGGATGATGATGATGATGATGCCAGCAGCAGCCGTAAATCGCATACTTGTTCTTCGCCTTCGGTGCAGTTGTCACAGAAACTACTCCTGGCCGTTGCTAGCGGCTTAGTCTTAGACGCTGATGGTAAAGCACGCCACACCCGCGTCGCAAAGGACGGCGGTGTGATCTCTGATGGGACGGAAGGAAGCGAGGCCGCAACGGTCGATTTCGAGCCCTACCTTCGGATTAGAGGTTCTTTTGTGAGTCTCAAGGCTAGATTTTGGGACCTTCACCGATAGTTCGAAGCTCGAGGAAAATGAAGATTTTCAGAAAATTGGAGGGTCGGGTCCCTCATTTAGGGCATGTGTGTCTTTGGTTTTCGAAAGCCTCGTTCCAATTCGAGCGATGCTGTTATGCCTTGAGCTCCTGCGAGGAGCCTTCGGCAATGCAGCGCTGTCAGAGGTTTAGGGCTTAGGAATCAAAGATTAGCTCCTCGCTGCTTCACCCGAACAGATCCTTGTCGAGATTGCCCGAGTCGCAGTTGCATTTTTATACACGAACCTATACTCTTCCAGTGCGCCCAAAACCCAAAACCCAAAACCCTCAAACCCTACACCCTCTGGCCTAGGCATCCTAAATCCGGAACCCTGTGCCCCATCCTCAAACCCTGAGCCCTAAACACGAGTTTTTACACCCTTGACCCTAAGCCAGAAACCATGGACCCTGCGCCCTAAATCTTCAACCCTACACCCAAAACCCGCTTGGCAACTTTGCTGTCCCTGCCAGCCCCTGCAGATTTCACGTCTCTGACCTCAAGAAACATGCCTTGCCCCGACTCTCCGGGTTCTGAGCGCCGAATACCCTGAAACCCCACAGTCTGGCCAGGACGGCGAGATTCACCTCGGAGAGGCCCCGCCGGGGGGGGCAGGAGACCTCGATTCCGAGTGGCCTCTTGGTGTCTTCGGCTCTATGCCGTTGGGAAGGACAATGAACCCGTAAGCGTTTCTTCGGCAAGGTATGTCTGCTACCGGAGTGGAGGAGTTCCCATAAAAGGGCCTTCTTTCTTTGTACTGTGACTAACGAAAGATTGACTTTATATATATATATATACACACATACAGTAGTCTTCAGAAGTGCCCTTTTCTTTGCACTGCTGCAAGGAATCTCTCGAACCTGTAGTCTCAAGCATCAAAGGTCTTGTTGAGGTTCAGTTTGGAAATCATCCGGAAACCATCGCAGAGAGTCGCAACTAGACCTCTAGGGAAACTCTCTCCGAGCCAAAGACCTAGAACCGGCATCCGCCCCACCCCACAAAACGAAAACCTGTCTCTGCTTCGGAGGTGCGCGCTTCCGAGACAGGCACGGCGGCTCCCCACTTTCGGCGTGCTCAGGAGTGCCGGGTATAGTGTCGCCGGCACACTTCAGTTTTGCAGGAGGGATGGGATGCACGCAGCATACATTGTTTCACATGTGTCCACCGCAGCGACAAACCGCGGTGACTGAAGCGTTTGTGTGACAGAACCCGAAAAAGGATGCAGATACTACCATAGTTCCCCCCGCTTCAAGATGGTTTGGTGCATCCCCCAAGCCAAGATATGACGTCCTGGGTTCCGGAGAGCTGCAAGGAGAAGGGCGATTCTGCACCCTCATCTGGTGGCATGGGGCCCAAGGGGCCAAGGCACTTTGGGATTCAGGGGATGTCCGGTGAGTTTTGGGCAAGTGAGGACATTTGCTGCTTCAGAAATGCGAGTCTTGAACACGTGCGAGTATCAGTATGAGCAAACATAGACATGCCACTGTCTACATCCGTATGAGTGTATTTGATTCACAGTCCGAGTGGCGCAGTTGTGTGTGACCCCACATGTGCCAGTACTAGCGGTAGCCGTGTATCATGGTTATACAGTTATACATGTAATGACGTGTACTCTTTCTGTTTCGGGGTTGGCATGAATTGTAGTAACCTGGACGCCAAAGACGCAGACATTGCCACTGCTGCTTGTTTCAGAGCTGATACAGCAAAACCACCGAAGCCTGACAAGCAGGATCAAGAAGAAGGAGATTCTGCTGTTTATCGGGCCGCCACCGCCGTTGCCACCACTTGTGGCCTGGCGGTTTGTGGTTGTAGCTTTGGGCTCGCAAACTTGCTTATCAAAGTATTGCTGGGTCATGAAGTCCTCGTGGTGGAAAAAGGCCAGCCGCATTGCGGCTTTCAGCCCGGAATGCTACACTACAAACCCAGAACCCGGAGAGGACAAGTTGCGAGGCCTAACCCGAAGCAGCCTAGCACGAGCGCAAGGCCACGTGTCCTCAGGTATGCTCTGCTTGGTTTCGATTTCACCGGAATGTTAAATCCCGAACATGAGCCTTCGAAGCCCCTGGTGGATCGGGTTTCAGCCTGGATTTCGAGCAGTCGACCTCGGTGGTGATTGCGGAAGTGGATTGAGATCCGCATCTGTGAACTCAAGAGTTCATGTCACTGCGGAAGGTCCTGTAGCCGAAAATCGGGCGACTTTCCTGGCGTGAGGAAAGATGGAGTAGCTACGACAGCTACATTGTACCCTGTATTACTTCAGTAGAGTGTGCTTGTGGTTGTCTTGTATGTTTCGTATGGTTCAAATCCATGCACGGCGCCCCAATCTTAACACTTGTGCGCCCACCACCCCTCACCCTGCTTTGTATTACAGGGTCCCAAAGCCCTAAAACCCTAAACCCTCAACCCTAAACCCTAAGTCGTCCCCAACCAGGGTCAGCCTGGCGAGAGCAGTTCGCTGCTGATTGGAGGCCTCCCGTGGTGGCGCGGGCTGCACAAGTTCTTGGGGCTTTGGTTTCCTGGTCCGTCTTGGGTCCCTAAACCCTAAGGGAACAAAACCTGTCGTAGCTGGACCAGTGTGAGTTTTTTTGGGGTGAGCTGGACACTTCAGCAGAGTGAAAGGCCCAAGACACTGAGCATAAACACCCACCGTAAGCCAAAAACCCGCAAGCCCTAACCCCAAATCCCAAAAGCCCGAACCCCAAATTCCAAAAGCCCTAACCCTAAAGCCCCAAAATCCCAAAAACTCTCCCGTATCAGACCTTAGGGCTCTTTTTTTTAGGAGGCAAAAAAGCTCCAATCAAGGTCTGATATGGGAGCCTGATGAGCCCTAAACCCTAAACCCTAAACCCCGACTTCAGAAGCTCTGGAGCCCCCAAACTCGGATCCTCAGAGCCACTGGTTGTAGGGTTTTTCTGGGTTTTTTTGGGGTTTTGGGGTTTTGCGGTTTTGGGTCTTAGGGTGTTGGGGTTTTGGGTTTAGGGTTTAGGGTTTTAGGGTTTAGGGTTTAGGGCTTCTAAACCCGATGTGCTGCGAGGGATTTGGCCGGGCGAGCTCAGTTCAAGCCTGTGGAAAAGGGCTTCTAAACCCGGGTTGCACCTCACCGGGAAACCTTGCCGTCGGTGTGTGCGAGGGTCGAGGGACTGAGATGCTGCCAGTATGACTTCGCTAGATAGTAGGGCTTAGGGTTTAAGGTTCAGTATTGCCTGGGTTGAGGCTTGGTCAAAAGCTCGCTGTGCCACTTTTTGAGAAGACCGTCTCAGGAGTTTCCGAGTTCAAGCGCCTCAGCAACCCGAACCCTTGGCGATGAGTCCTCAGCCTTTGCCAAGGTGGCTAACTGACACGGAGCTGCGAAGGCCCGGCCTAGCCTCCCGATACTGCTTCTTCTCCTATTGCAGGTCTTCTGCATGAACTTTTCCGGAACGCGTAAGAAGGGTCTCAGCATGTCTCAGCAGAAAGTATGGGAGCCCGACATAAACTCCAGACCTTTGTTGCAAGGACGCCTACTTGACGCCTAAGCTGTCCCAGAGTCGAACCAGCTTCAAAGCTGCACAGGTATGGCGAGCAGTACGGCCAGGTCCGGCGACTGAGGAGGGGAGGGGTTTTTGGGAATTCGGGGGCATGGGGCTTCAAAGATGTTCGCGGTCCTGCAAACCTGACCAAACCTTGTTCCCCGAAACCGAAACCCAAAGCCCCACAAGGATCCTGGATTTCGCTGGCAGCGGCAAGTCCGCCGGCGTCGCGCTCCTGGAATTCGCGCAAGTGGATGCTACGAGGCTGTCGTATCTGGGTTTGAAAGTTTGAGTGCTTAGGTGTTTCAAGTGTGTTTTGTGGCATCTTGGGGTTTAGGGTTTGGGGTTCAGGCACTTCAGAGAGACCTCGTTCAACACGGCGGGAAAGCTTTATAACTCTCTCGCCAAAGCCTTCAAAACGCTATGCCACAGTCAAAGCTACAACCCCTATGGCCTTCACTGAATCCTTAAGCTGCTAAAGAGTCCAGAGCCCGCAGCTTCCCTCGTTTTGCAGGCAGGCACTTCGCCCTGACGTCGGCCTTTGCCGACCCCAACTCTGGTCCTCGACTTACAGACTGTGGGGTTTTGAGTTTAGGGTTTTTGGGGTTTAGGGTTTAGGGTTTTACCGGTGGAGGGTTTTCGATTGCACAGGGTTTTGGTGAAAAAAAAGGCTAAGGGTGTGCACTTCAGGGTGTCGTATCGCGCAAGGACCAGAGTAATGCAGAAGCCCGAGAGCCCGAGAATCTGAAATCCTGTGCGGGCTTGGGGGAGCGCTTGTGGCGTGTGCAAACCTCTGTGGCGCGGCTTTGACAAGAACCTGCCTTCGCCCCCTTGGTTTGGGGGCTCAAGTGGAGCCGTCATCTATGCATCTCCCAGCACCAGCAGACATATCAGAAACCTTGAAGATGGGCCATAAGGCCCGTTCCCCCGAAACCCTGCCAGCAAACCCCTCAAAACCCCAACCCCACTACCCGCGCTCGAGCCCAAGCCCGAAAGCAAGAGCACCCAAAACTCCATGGATTGTGAATCCCAGGTAGGTCATCCTTCCATGCTAAACCGCACAAAAAGCCTACACGTCCCCCGAACTTTGTGGGGTTTGCGCGCGTAATGAGGTTCCCTTAACCCTGAACCCTCACACCTTCCCTAAATCTGCTGCCCTCAATCAAACAAAAACCTCGACCCACGCGACAAAGCCAAACCCCGAGCTCGACATATCCATGAGTAACCCTAACAACTCCACAGAAAAAAGAGGCAACCCCAACAACCTCCCGAGCCCTACCCTCCTAACGACCCCCACACCCCGAAAGCCTAAACGCAAAACCACCCAAAGAGTAAATCCCAAGGCGGACTCTCGGGGCTGCCCCACGCGCCGCGGCCGTCGGCGGCGAGCTTCGGGGGCGGCTGCGGGAAGGCGCGGGCAGGCTTTGGGGCTTTCGGGATGCTATGGTAAAAGGGTTTAGGGTATAGGGTTTAGGGGCAATACCTCAGGGTTGTGGTGCAGTGATATGCCATAAAACATTAGGGCGTTGGTTCGGGCCTTCCATGTGATCGGCCGATTTGGGGCCTCTGGCTAATGGGGGCTGCAAGAACAGTATTCCTTAGAGTTCCCCACTGTATGTATAGTGGAGAATACCCTGTTGCGTCATTGCCACTAAGCCCCTACATTAAGGTGCCACAAGGACAAGCGAAGAGCACGGTTCTATTGAGCTTTTCGGAGTTGGCAGCAGCTCTTCTGCCGTCTGCAAGCCATACGTTCCGGGTTGTATTGGTAGCCGAGGTCCGTTTTGCTGGTGGGAGCTCTGGGCGTGTGCCATGAGCTTGGGTGGCTTCAATCCGTGCAGAAGCCCTGCAAACGTATTACATATATTACATCCACACAAACTACGGGTTCTACTCTAGGAAGTTGTTCCCTTCAAATCCATGCCGGTAGTGGTCAAAGATGGGCCACTGTTTAAGAGTTCCATGCTTTGTGACATCAAGACCGTTAGAATGTCACTCAAAAGAAACCACACCGCGCTGAGCTCCCAACGGTACGGACCTTTCAATGCAGCAGAGGCACTGTGCCGTGGCTGGACGGTGGCCCATGCAGCGAGGTCTTTGCAGCGACAGTTCTCACGAAAAGTGCAGGGTATACTAAACCCTGAACCCTGCGCCCTACCTCTTTCCA
Source organism: Symbiodinium necroappetens (assembly GCA_905231915.1). NCBI lineage: Eukaryota > Dinophyceae > Suessiales > Symbiodiniaceae > Symbiodinium > Symbiodinium necroappetens. The sequence continues at coordinate 1,030 of CAJNJA010016326.1, read as the reverse complement.
GTCTGGATGGCTTTTCAACGTGGAGTCTGCCTGTAGTCCACTGATCTCGGGGTCACCCTGCAACGCGGGCTTTGCTTATGCTAGGCCTGCTAGGAGGGTAGAATCTTACGTCAAGACTAGAGCAACCTCGCTTTGTTGGTATGGTCCTAGCATGTCCTAGCCATGCGAGAGGGGAAAAACTATTGAAAGCACCCTGCACCGGAAACGCTTCGGTGAAATGTCCAAGTGTTCTTGGCTAGTCTTGCTTTGCGCACTGGGCCTCGGCTCCGGTAGTCCACTGTCCACCGTGCCGTTTCTTCAAACAGAAGCAGGGGCCGGATGGATCCTTGATACAGGGACCCTCAAGAACAAGTTCAGGAAGCCCTCATTCGGCTGGCCAATTTCTTTGGGCATTCGTCTGGTTTGATCACGAGCGGGCTGAGAAAGCATGTTATATGTTTACGCTGTTTTATCTCATAAAAAACATACTATTACATGTCAATTACTAGTCAATATTCTATTATATGCCGGCGCCACAAACTCAAAACCACAGAGCGTCCTTCAGCCTGACAGACACCGTATGATGGGGATCGGAAGAATTAGTTAAAGCCTCTTCTTAGAGTACCAATTTTGTTCTAGTATATCCCAGTATATTCTAGCATAGGTATCAGGTGTCCCTTTTTCTTAAGGCCCCCTATACTACATCCCTAGATGCGTCTCCGCGCCTCGGGTTGAAGCCCTACGGCTCCTGCCAGGACCTACGGGCGATGCTGCTAAGACAGCGCCCTGGGTGCACTTGGACTTCTCGGGCTCAGGAGTTTCCTTCAAGATTTTCCAAGTTTTCCTGTCCATAGGCATGCACTGTTTTCATAATCCCTGCTACTACCACTACCACTACCACGACCACTACCGCCACCACCACCTGCTGCTTCTGATACTGCTACTGTGAACTGTTCTTGCTGCTACTGCTGATCCTGTTGCAGAGACATGTGCTGCTACGGTAGTACTCAATAGTACTCACACACGCAACACGTGGTCGCGTTCTATCCGT
>CAJNJA010016325.1:0-11400 GCA_905231915.1 Symbiodinium necroappetens | reverse complement strand
CCCCCCCCCCCCCCCCCCCCGAACGCCAAGAGCCACTTCAAGCTCGGAGCCCTGGGCCAGAGACCATCTATCCGTTCTAAACTCTGAGCTCAAGAGAAAACCAAGCCCAAGCCAGTTGAAGTCCGAGCCCCTCAGAGCAAGCACCCAAAACCCAAAGCTGAGGCCAACAAAAACCGCTCTTCTCTCCAGCCTTGGATGCTAAACCCCTGCAAAGAAATACATGTCATGTGTCTACTTGCTATATATACTTAGCCCCAACTTGGATGCCTCTGCAGCTGCTTCAGGGCCACAGGATACACCTTAAAGAAAGCCTGAGGCCTTACCTAAGCTCCCCAAAAAAACTCGATTGGAAGGTTTCCATCGGGTCGGTGCAGCAACAGGCTTGCAAAAATAAGGGGGCCGGTCCAGAGGCTTTAGGAGGGTGGGTTCTTTCGGTTTGTGAACCCTAAACCCTTATAGGGTTTAGTATTAAGGGGTATGTAGAGCAATACGATTGGTTACGCAATGGTCTGGCGTAGTTAGGGCATGCTTACAGTGTTGGTGGCTAACACATCTTCGGATTAATATTGGGCCAAAGTGGAAATATTCTCCCTCTTTGGCGAGGTCCTCTCTTCGCATGTGCAGGCTAGTTTGTATTCTTTAGGTTGTTATGCACGTGCTACTAATCAACATGAAGCATTATGTTTATGATTGTTATTGTTAGTTATGACTTTTCATACAGGAACCTTAGTCAAGGCTATAGGACGGACCCAAATAAGTAGGCAAGTGTAGCCTAAGAGTAGGGCTCTGGCAAGGAGGACTCCCGTGCTTCGTTGGATGTTGGGCATTGAGCTTTAGATCCCACTGCTCCGACCTACGGCCTTGGGGTCGCCCTCCCAAAACCTTCAACCCTACAATCCTAAGCCCTGAAACAATGAAACCCTCTCCGATGCTCGCAGGGTCGAACTAGGTTTTGGCGTGTTCGATGTACCGGCTACTGCGATCGGTTGATTTCGGAGTTAGCCCCGGTAGCCTGTTCTCTCCGTAGCACTGGAAGTTGAACCACACATCATCGGTCCTAGGCCAGATATCGGACCCAAACCGCCCTGTAAGCCTGCAAACCCGGGTCAGCGCACAACATAGATGTACGTATAGCTGTATATCTGTATGCGTACATAAATAAATATATGGGTATGTGTATGTGTATGTGTGTATATATATATATGTAGAGAGAGAGAGAGAGAGAGAGAGAGAGAGAGAGAGAGAGATGTGTTTCTGTAGATGCTTTTCTGGTAGAAGCCGAACATCTCGAAGGCTCCGGGAAGCTCATTGCCATCCGGCGGCCGGACCCTCGCAGTTCAGGGCTTTTTACAGTGGCAGCTCCGGGCTAATCTTGGGAAAACGTCCGGGAGATGGGAGCGGGACTTCGTATGTTCAAAAGCTTGTTGGTATCAGAGAATCCCAGCACAGTAGTATGAACCCTGAAGCCAAATCCACGAAGGATTTATGCAAGAGTTCCGTATTTCCGCACTATTTACGCGTAGCCAGGTTTTGGGATCCGGAAGGTCAGGGTTTTGCGTTTAGGAGCGGGCTCGCTTTTGATGAGATCGAGAGCCCACCTTCGGGCCCGAGGTCAGGTCAGACAAAAAGCGGGGAATAGAGTATGATCAGCTAACGGACAAACGGTAAAAGCACACATGATGGAGTGAGCTGTAAAGGGAGCATATTCTCTTGAGACGATGACGTACATGAAGTGATCATGACTGTGCAAACCCAACCCTACGTCCTTTACATGGCAGCTGCTCCGGTACAGCGTACGGTTCAGGGAAAGGCAAAAGACTAGGGGAAACTGGCTCCAGGCTCCAGGCACTTTTCAGGGTCTTGCGGCTTTGAGGTGCTAGCTCAGCCCGACTTGCGACTTGCTTGTGCCCTGCAGGACCTACCTTGTACTTCAGTTGTCCATGCCAATCTACGAAAAGTTCTGAAGAACCAAACAGATCCAGGGTACGGTTTTAGATTTACGGGGCTCCTGACAGATGAGTGATACTGCGTCGAATCTTTGTTCTCCGCACACAAAAAGCAGCTTAAGGCTCACACTCCCAAGCCCTTGAATCTTAGCATGATGAGCAAAGGAAGAGGGTTAATTAGAGGGCGCAGGAATTTTGGCCGAAGATGGGCAAAGCAAGGTGCCGTAAGAAGTCTTATGGGATACGGCCATTTCTCCCACAAGTTGCGGCTGCGTGAACCCCGGGGGGCCCTGGAGGTAACCCTTATAAAAGGCCCTGGCACCCTAAGACCCCTCCGAGGCCGCGAGTGCAAGACGCCCCAAAATTCTCTCCGCCCGAAGCCCCTTGATCACCCCGAGAAGCCTAGACTTCTGCACCTAACCTCGACCCTACGCCTCGAAAAAACTCAAGAACACGCTGAACCCTAAAACCCACGAAAATCCCCCGAAGACCCTATAAGCTTTACACAAGAAGAGCATGCATCACACTGTGGAAGGGGGGGCTCCAAGGCTCATTCTCTGCCGGCGCCCAGGCTACCGAGGCCCCATGGCATTAGTTGCCTTACTAAGGGTTTTGAGGCGTTGATCTATGGCTTCTGTGCTTGAGGGTGTGCAGCTTCAGAGTTCTAGGATGTTGGACTTCAGGTTTTCCGGGCTTCGGGGGTATAGAGTTTAGGGTCAGGGTCATGGCTAGGGCCATAGGCCTAAATGCATTTCAGAGCCTTCGGGACTAGGTACTTTGGTGAAAGGGGCTGTTGTGGGAAGTATGGTGGGTTGTTAATCTTCCAGTTATGCAGGACATGGATGCTGCGGGCACCGTCTCGGTTAGGAGTAGCCTCCCGAAGTGGCAAGAGCTTTGAAAGATTCAGTCCATTTTCCACAAACCCGAAACTCTAAACCCTACAACCTGCGCTGAGTACATGCGTATTGGAGACTGTTTTACTTACGGTATTTACCTTGGGCGAATGGTCTATGTACACTTACACTTAAAGCTGAGGCCTTTGAACCTGCGTTCGGTTGAGCATCCCGTTCACGTCATGAAGCCCCAGCAGCCCAGTTCGCTGTTTCTTGTTGCGCTGTTCCTATATACTATACAGGTTGCAAAACAAACTGCCCGTGGCGAGTCACCCACAAAGTAGGTATTGCTTGGTCGCTGGCCCAACTATAGGTGGCCATCGAGTCTGTCGCCCAGCAGCTGATCACGGACGTCACTCGAAAGGCCTCGTGAGGGATTAGAGGTTCTGAAGCACGAAATAAACTGAAGCCCGAGATTGGGACCACGGCAGCTGCCTGCCTGGTCTGTTCTACTTCGGCAGTTATGTTTGGACACCGTTCCCCTATCCCCAGCACCAGAGCCACATGCCAAGCCCAAGATCGACCTGAAAAACCCAGAAAAGCCAGCTGCGCTCCTCTAGACTCTAAACACTCTAAACCCTAAACCCTAAACCTGAAGCCCCTAAACTTTCTCCAAGACGAAGCCAACGACAGCATTTCTTTTACTGAGGGCTCTTCCTGGGGAGCGCAGTTGGGACAACTTGAAGCCTCGTGGGTTTGCAAAGCCCTTGCAAAGAGCTCAACAACGGGTTTGGGGGTTTTTAGGGTTTAACCTAACCGTGATTTTTCCTGAAGTTTCCACAATGTAGGCAGGCCCAACACTGCTCTGCAGCTTTGGCTTTCTTAGACTTCTTGAACGGCAATGCTCTTGAGAGCACTTCTGGAGAGTCCGTTTTCATGGAGCATCAAATTTCGTCAGGGCCACTTGCAGAACACACCGGCAGCCGAAGCCCGAAACTTAAACCTAAGTTCAGTCGACCTCGATCCCCCTTCCCTTCCCCACCCCCACCCAGTTATGGCCAGTTCTTGTTTTTCGAGCCATTGTTCATGGCGTTCGAACTCTTGTTTTCTGCTCGCTAGAACAACAACCGTTTTGGTGAGCGTTCTAATTCGGACAATCGTCAACGGTTCTCTATTCTCTCTTTCCGCACGTAACACAATTTAGCCAGAATCGGAATGGCATTTCATGCTTGACCTTTGTCTCGTTCCACGTTTTGGTGTTCCGGGGCTTTTCGGTTTGAAAGCAAAGGTGGTGTTGTGGGTCGTGAAACCTTACAAGCCCTTAAACCGGAGACCGTCGCTTGGACCCTGAAGCCCTCGAAATCTGTGGAGGTGCACCCGGTCACCCCAAGAACCCTTAAGCTCCAAGCCCTAAAGCCGGGATCCATAAACCCCCAAATCAAAACCCCAAACCCTATAGACCCTTGAAGAAGAAAAACCTTAACAGCTCTAAAGCCCTGAATCCAAACTTTTGGGAAATCTGTGGAGGTGGACCGGGCTGCGAGTGTGGCGACTGGTCCCATGGAACTGGAGGCTGAGACGCAGGCAGCCGGAATGTTCACGGAGAGTTTGGTTAGGGTCTCTCGGGCTCAAAAGGGTTTAGGGTTTAGGGTCTCTCGGCTTCAAAAAGGTTCTCTTTTGGGATTTGGGGCTGTCGGGACAGATATATGAATATAGATTCTCTGGTCAGGGCATCGATAAACTGCAGGGCCCCCGGCGTAAGACTGAGACAGAATTCTGTCGTCAGACCCACAAGGACTTTCTGAGCTTTACCACCAAGTTCTCAGGGCTCAGGCCATTCAGGTTGTTGAGGGGAGCCCGCAGGCCCCTGATTCTGGGTCCTTGTTGGAGACATTTTTTACATGTTTGTTATAGTAGAAACCCAACAAGGATTAAAGAAATGGACCAATTTTAATATCGAGCCAACAGGGAAGGAGGCTTCGTCAGTCCCTGGAGGTCTACAGTAATTTCGGCAGTTTTCGGATCAGGTCTTGGTCTCTCTGGTTAGGGCTCCTACATCATCTTTCTGTTGGGCTTGCTGGGCTACTGTACACATGTTTTATAGGGCTTGTTTGTAACTTGTTCAGAGTGTGCAAGAAGCATGCTACGTGGGTAACAAGAACTAGACGTGTAGATTCCGCTGTGGTTACCTACACAACAGAACTTGGATGACTATGCCAGGGTCAGATAAACTGTGGGAAAAACCCTTTGAAGCAATCAGAAGGACGCCTGGATATGTTTGTAACAGTGTTCCTTGAAGCCCTAATGCAGTTGGCCAACGGCACGCCAAAACCACCAGTCTAATCAGCAAGTCCTCTGAGTGTGTTTTGCATTTTCGTGGGTTCAGGGTGGAGGGTCTCTGTCAGGATTTCATGGAGGAGCAAGTGAACAATGCCTTGCAGGCAGGACCTTATTGTGTAAATTTTGGAAGTAGCACTTCTCGGGTTGGAGCATTCAGAGTTGAGGTTTTCTTCTTCAGGTTGCAGGTCGGGGCTTGTGTCATGTACCCTGCTATGTCCTTCATCACGGCTTTGAGAGATGGTCACTTTCGCTTTGCAGGTTGGGTCTAAGTCTAAGTACTGACGTAAGTCTGCTACGCAGCTTGCCCTGGTTTACAAAGGTTTCGGGACCTCACAGCCGGATGGGTTTGAGCATTGCTGGGCCAGCCCCAGTCACGGGTAGCCGGGTTCCCTCCCAAATAGAAGAATCTGTTTTGCGACCTTGGAGCTTCGTTCTTGAACCTAGTGTGCCTCTTGAGCAAAAGCCTTAACTTCTCGAGCTGCGGCCGGAGCCTTGAGACTTCTTGCAGGGTGGGTTAGGGAGTCGGCTGTTTCGGAAGAGAGCCCGAAAAAGCTAGTGCAAAGCTCATAAAACACCCGCTTTCGAACAGCGCATAGACGCTCTCTAGACTCTAGACCCTATTAAACCCTACAACGAACGCTGAAACCCCAAAACCCTCCTGCCGAGTGATTCGCTCAGCAATGCAGGAGGCAAAACAAACCCTACACAGCGTGAGCGCTGAAACCCCTACCCCGGTGGCTCCATATTGGCTACCACTATGGGACTAGGTCCCCCAGACCATGATAACGATGGTCTTTTGGGCCTAATTCCATATTGGTAGTCTCTTTGGAGCCTCTGGTACACAGCCCCTATGTTAAGCTTGTCGCACTGGGTGCAGGCGGCAGCTCGTGGTGCAGTGGTGACTCCCACGGCATCCATAGAAGGCTCAAGTTTATATATGCTTTTGTTGATGGGTTTTGCGTTTTGCTCTGAAGCGTCTTAACTTCATTTTACATAAGATCCAGGGTTTGTTGTTGAGATGTGTACTTCTGCACCCTATGTTCGAACTCTTCGGATGGTGATTTACCCAGTAAAGTCTGAACGTTTACGCTTTCTGTTTCTTTGGCGTCTTGGGGCGAGCCTCGGGCTTAGAGAGAGGCCTATTTTCCAGCCGTAAAGGCCCTGCGGCGCGACTCTGTCAGCTGGGCAGGTGAGAAAAGCACCTAAACCCTAAACCCTACGATCAGGAGGCTCATCGTCAAGGGTGTGGGTTTGTGCACTAAAAGCAAGAGGTTTCAGTGACCGAGTTGGGGTTGTAGATTGCTTCTATCTTGATAGCTGAAATGCTTGCTCTAGCATTCTGATGGCATTGGGCTACAGCCTTAAATCCGACATGCCAGAGCCAGAACATGGCATAAGTTCTAGGATTCTAGGAGTCTCAGAACTAGGAATCCTAAAGCCAACATTCATCAACATCGTAAGTCCAGCAAATCCTTTACCATCTCAAACCCACCCTCGAGCCAAAACCCTAAGAGCACAAACTCAAAACCCTAAATACAAATCTGTCGCGAGCCTACAAGAACCCAGGGGCCGGAAAAGCACAGTTTCAGGAACTGCTGCGGGCAAAACGGTTTTGGGTTGATTTGGGCTATAAGGCTTCACTCGATGTTATTCTGGTTTCCTCGTGAATTATACTCTACGCAAGAGTAAATCGTAAACTCATGTTTATTGATGTAATACTTGGAAAGGGGACTAGAACTACATATCTCCTGAACGTGATCAGTGATGGGAACCAAAGAAAAGACAGCAAACAGCACATTTACATAAAATGGTACCGCAGTAGGCAGTCCAAAGTACGAGGAAAGCCTTCGCGAAGCGAAACTTCAAGTCTCTGCGCACAGGCAGCGTGGTGATGCAAGGGTCAGTGGACGGCAGTTTGACCGTCCCTGACTCAGTGCAGTTCAGGACTCAGGGTCCAGTATAGAGGCCGAATAGGGTTTAGGGTTTAGGGTAGCTAGAGGAGTCTTGGGTTGTCGTCCCTAGAAAAATGTGATCTCACGTCTTCAACAACCCGTCTCTAATCATCAAGGCTTCTTGTAGCAGGGAAATAACAAGTTACAAGGCAACACAAAGCTTTTGGCGTTTTCTCGAAACATTCACAAACGCTTGGAAGCCGATTCTTCCTGGCGGACTATGCACGGAATTGGCATACGTCCATGTCCCACGCCCTCAAGGAAAAGGCATGCTGAACTGCACTGCCCCCTAAACCACCAGATTCCACAGGATGTCAGGCTGGCACAGGGGCTTGGATGCTTCAGTGATGCTTGGCCTTAGGGTTCCGCAATACATGCACAGTTGAACGAAACGAAATCCTACCGTCTAATTGCCCTTGTTTCATCCGCTCCATGATTACTCATTCCACAGGTTCCTTCTACATTATTTGCTCCGCAGTTTCCAAGTCCAATCATCTGGTCCTTTGCGCGACATCAGGCGCATGAGCTCGTTCAGTCCGGCTCCCGAAACTTGTAAAGCCTGAACACCGATGCCTAGGATGCAGAACGGCTCGCCGCTGCAGCCTTCGTGAGAGCAGCCGCGACATCCACCGCAGCCGCCGTTGACGTGTCGCAGGACGCGTCGGCCAGAGATTTAGAAAAGGCTTTCACGAACCCAAGCATCATAAACAAGGCGATGTTCGGTGTTTCATCGACAGCTTGAATTGAAACACTGAACCGCCCGAGCCTTGAAGCCGTGTCGTGGCTTTGTTCCCCATCCGATTGCTCTTTGACGCGATCACAGCCGGGTCGACGGTTTGTTCTTCTGTTTCTGAAGCGGTATAGCGCAAGCCCACAACCAAATACAAAGCAAGTGACCTTTGCCAACAGTACCTATAACGGTCAATAGTAATAATAACATCGCAATATACTTGTGGCTTAAAGCCACCCATGCTTGAGTAGAATGATGCGAGCCTCGACCTAAGACCCACAAGACTCGCAATCTTTTTCAAAGAGCAGGAGGACCCTTTGGAACTCAGAGCAGCACGCCCCAGAACGAAGAGACGTTCGGGGTTTAGGAGTGTGATGGCAGGATCAGGCCGCTGCTATCCCTCCTCTGGCCGCAACCCTGGCAAGCACGTCCATGATTTACCAGCTAGATAAATCCCCTTCAAGTTTCGTTTTTTTTTTTTGGGGGGGGNNGGGGTTTAGGCTTGAAGGTTTGGGGTGCAGAGGGTTTGCAAATAGTGTGGGGACTCGGCCCGAAACTTCCTTCTCAAGCGAATCGTAGGGCACCGGGGGGTGTGCCCCCAAAATACCAGGGACGAGAGAAGCGGTGTCAGAGTATCTACCTGCGTTGAGTCTTACAGGGGATAACACGACACCCTTTAACGTCTAAGGGGTCGCAGTTAAAGAAAGTGAGAGATAGAGGCTACCGTGTCCGAACTCCAAAGTTCAACTTTCGGCTTCTGGAAGTTCCTACCGGCTTAGATTAAAAGCTCGAGAGACCGGCTGATCGCGTCTCGAAAGCCCGGAGGGCTTCGGGCTCCTGCAATGTACAGTCACTGTGACTGCTCGGTGAGGCTGTTGGGATCCTTCTCTGTGCCCTTGGAGCTTCGACATCCCTCCAACAAAAATTCCAAATCCAAAGGCCCAGCAAGTTCACCAAGTGCCCAGGTGATCTCGCCACAGGTCGCCCCGAGTCCAACAGTTGCGTGGGCCCCAGCTTTTCTTGGATCCCTGGGCTAACAAAGAGGCCGTATTCCCCAGCCTTGGGATTCCTTATGTGGGTAGTTCTCTAAATTAGGGCCCCCTTGTTCGGCCCCCCAAAAAACAGCACGGCAGCCTTGTAAAACGGACCCAAGAAGTCTATACGCGAATTTAGAGAACTACACAGATACTATAGACTGGACAAGGCTTTGGTTTTGGCGCTCTTGTTGGGGTGAGCAAGGTACATCAGTGCGTACGGCGCTGTGAAGATTTGAGATTAACAGCGGTCTTGAGCCCTGGGGTTCGCCGAGGGCTTTTGGAGCTGTGTGCACCCCAAACATGCTTGCGTAACATCGTGTCTCTACGTGCCCCCCAAGAATTTTCGTCGACCTACGCACAAAGCCACTTGTACACTTCATGCACATCCTAAATTTCCCTGAACTTTCCACCCCAAGCTTTCATGCTTCGTGTCAGAACCTGAAACCCTCAAAACCCCCCCAAAACCGAAGCTTGACCGCAGGTCTCCGGTGCATCCGCTCCGGACCAAAGCGGCATAGCACTTGGAATCGAAGTGGAGCAGGCGGACATGATCCCCTGTTTTTTCCTTATTGTCGCTCGATAAATCTTCATAACCATAAACCGATGTAATTCAATCATGAATAGTCGAGTAGTATTTTTGATGCTATTAGCAATAATGGGTGGAGCAGACGGACTTGATCTCTCTTGTTTTTCGCAATGCTGGTACAACTATCATGAAACTACAAGCAACAGCAACCAAAATGTTCGTTCACAATAACCGAAAGTAATGATAATTGTAGTTGAACTAACAATAACAAGAAGAAGGCTAACCATCATACTAACACTCACAATATTAGTAGTGGTGGTACTAATATGATTAGAGTATTATCACTGATGGCTCTTGTTCTTCCTGTTTCTAGCAATAAGGAATTTGACAAGAATGCAAATTGTCCAGAAGCAGTTGAGTCCTGATGACCATGGTAACAACAGCAATCGTAACAGCAACAACGGTCAGGACCATTTCATTGGCTCAATCGCGGCTTAGTGGTGCACGGGACTACGGGAATCTCCAAGCACAAAACGTAAATAAATATAGAGCTTCTGGTACCTCCTAGCAAAATGTGCCATGTGCTTGCTTCCTGATCGTGCTGCCATAAGAAGAGACTGTGCCTCGTGATGATCATATGCTTGTTGAAGTTTGCATCTCTAGATGCATCCACATGCGTAACTCTCTCTCTCTCTCTCTGTATGTGTGTGTGTGTATACTTAAGTCTGTAAGTAAGTAAGTAAGTAAGTAAGTACGTGTGCATGTATGTATGTATGTAGGTAGGTAGGTAGGTAGGTAATGTAGTGTAGTGTAGTGTAGTGTAATGCAATGCAATGCAATGCAATGCAATGCAATGCAACGCAATGCAATGCAATGCAATGTGATGTAATGTAAGTATGTAAGTATGTAAGTATGTAAGTATGTAAGTATATATGTATGTACGTATGTATGTACGTATGTATGTATGTATGTATGTTTCTGGTGGGGGCATAGCTTGGTCTTGCTGCCTGCCGAAGTTTTTTGAGAGTTGCAGCTGCTGTGAGTCCTTGACTGGGATGACGTGATGTCCTGTGTAAAGCCCTTTGTAGTTGCTCGAATCGTTTTGGTCAGTGATACCTGCTGACAATGAGCTGTGTTATGGTGATCGTGCAGATCCCAACAGTCGGGGTTGAAGCCCTCGGACTGCCTGCTGCTGTTAGTCTAGTCTCCCTGGTACCTCGCCTGAGCAATCGAGTGCGAGTGCTAAAAATGTATGTATGTATGTATGTATGTATGTGTCTGGAAGACATGCATAGCGAGACAAGGAACATGAAAACGATAGCACAGAGAGAGAGAGAGAGAGAGAGAGAGCGAGCGAAACTAAGACGTGCCGGAGTGCAGGTTGCAATGGGAATGCTAGGCAAAACGAGCACACCGAATTACAAGCAAGCTGCAAGGGTTACAAGTGAGGACACCTACCTTTCGATCCTCGTGCGAGCGATCCGGCACCCAAACCTTGAGCCCCATATTCGGGAGAGGCACACTAGTCTAGATGATCACGAAACACAGCAAATGAGGCTATAGGCAAACGAAGCCCAATGCTTTGAGTGTGTACGGGTAGAAATGCCCTTCCTGAAGGGCGCAGTGGCGGCAGTACACCAAAATGCCCGGGCCCCGTCGAGCCAGGCCCTTTAAAATTGACGGCTTCCAGCAAGCTTTGCAAAGGTCGTTAGTCTTTCTAAGATACGTGAGTTAAGCTGTTCCTGGGTTGTGAGGGTTTGTGGCGTGAGGGGCTTGTGTGCAGGCAATGTGCGCTCGGCTTCGAAGTTCTGAAGCTCATCTTCGGTTCCTGCTCCCTACCAGCCCCATTCATTCAATGATGCACTGTCTGCCACCCCATCCCCAAGAAACTGGCACAATAAATTAGAGAGCGGCCTGCCATGGGGCCTGGGTTTTTCGAGTATTGTGTTTCTTTGTGTCATATAGCATTATGCTATGCACGAATGCATTTATGCATGTTACTGTTCACGAAGGCGTAGCATTATGCATCATGCTGT
>CAJNJA010016324.1:0-11400 GCA_905231915.1 Symbiodinium necroappetens | reverse complement strand
AAACCCCAAACCCTAAACCCCATAATCCCTTCTAGAAACCAGTCTTTCCACAACCCAGCAGCAGAGCATCATCACCAGAGGAATTTTGTTCGTAACTCCAGGACATACTACTGTTGATGATCTACATCCTCCATTACTATAAGGACCCTAAACTATGGGGAATTATGGCATATTGCTTATTATGGGTAATGCAGGATTTATATCATCAACCGTAGTACCGAGTAAAACACCCACAAAGCAGTTCTCCGGGCTGGAGGTCGGCCGGGCGTTCAATGACTGTGCGGGCTTCTGTGGGGCTGAAGTCGTTCTTGGATCATTGTGTGAATTAAAGCTTTCGCTGCACTCCCAGACCCGCCAACCCTAAACCCTGTAAACAGTAAAACCCCAAAGCCCTAAACTCCTAAACTCCTAAACCCTCAAACCTTCAAAGCCTAAACCCCTAAACCCCAAAAAAACCTAAACCCCTAAACCCTCAAACCTACTTCAAGTCCTAAACAGCCCTGCACAACTCAAAGACAGGTCCCGCACCCCAGCCCGGCAGGAGAGCCGCGGGTTCAGCACCGCCAGGATATGACCGGGCTGTGCCTGGCAGGATAGGCTTTAAGAAATTTAGGGCCTTAGGGTTATAGGGTTATAGGGCACTTTAGGGTTCAGGGTCTAGGGGTTTAGGGTTTAGGGCTTGAGGGCTTTAGGGGTTTAGGGTTTAGGGCTTTGGGTTTGGGGTTTGGGGATGTTTAGGGTGCGGGATGTCGAAACCCCACTTCGCTGAGGGTGTCGGCCGCTGAGCCCTGAAACCATCAACTTCTCCAAACCCCAGCACCTTCAGTACAGTTCCGCGGGATTTCGGATAGGGCCGAAACCGAAACCGAGCTCCTAAACCATGCCTAACCGGGGCTTTATACAAAATCTGGGGAGGCTCCCAAAATCTGAGTCTTGGGACCTTGTCGTCCTCCAGCCAGTGCTGCATCGCGCGGCCCAGGAAGATCAGCCCAACCTTGTGGGGTCTCTGTCTGTCCGGCTTGGGGCTGAAGGGCTTAGATGAGTTATATTCTAAACTCCCTAAAAAGTCCTTATGACAAGGGGTCACTATGGGGACTACTGTATTAGGGTTTCGGGTTAGGGGTGGATATTGCGGGTGATTAAAGGTGATAGTAGGAGCTGAGCTATGTGCCAGCACTTGCGGCCCTCCCGGCCTTTCACATAAGTACTGTTGATGGTATAAATCCTGCATTACCTTAAGGACCCTAAACTATGGGAATTATGGTATGCTCCCTATTTTGGGTAATGCAGGATTTCTATCATCAACCGCAGAACCCGAAACCCTGCACCCTCAACTAGGCAAGGCAGGCGAGGATTGAGGGGCTCGGGGTTCTAGGAGTGAAGGCTCCGAGGTTCAAGGATCGTTCCTTGGAGGGTAGTACTGGGAGGGAACTCTTTTTTTGGGACCTTGAAGGTTTACGGCACAAATTCAATATTCAGGCATGTTCATGTTCAGGCTATGGCTACGGTGGCCTGGTTCTGATCTTACTTTGGGACTTTCTTGCAGGGTGTAGCAGGGCACACTTGGACAAGCCAAGCAAGAGGGCTAAAGGTTCGGGGTTTTCGGGGGTTTGGGTGGAGAGAACCTTAGCAAGTCAGGTTGACTTGTTTACGTCCGTGATTCTCAAACTATTGTCACAATCGGCAAAGAGGAGCGGGTTTGTAATCGATCGTCGGGACTTCACTTCTTGTCCGACGCAAAGCGGCTCGATGGAGTTTCGAGTCTGGCCATGCGCCGCTCTCTTGTCTGAACACTCGGCAACCCAATGCGAAATCCTAGGGGTCCTAATTTACCGCCTTCACCTCCCCAAATACGCGAAGCAAACGACGAAGCCCGGCCGAAACCCACGATCCGGCCCTCAACATCAAGCGATGTCCGAAGGCGGTGCCTCTGTCGTTGCGTCCTTGTCCAAGTCGGTGAGTGTCCAATCCTTCGGGGTGTGACGATAAGGGATCAGTCACCATTCCGAAACCCTAAACCCTAAACCCAAAGCGAGTCACCATTCTAGGGTCTCCGAAGAGTGTTCGAAGTGTTGCTTTGGTTGGACACATGCGTGCCAGCAGTCGTCCGTCATCAAAGGCCCTCTCGTGGCACTTGCGAACAAGCAGGAGCTATGTCGGCGTGCTAGCCTTTCATACACGCTCTCAAGGCTCTGCAGCATGCATGTTTGTCCGTCCCTCTTTCTAGCGTCATGCGCAGCGGGGCTCCCCTAGAATTTAGACTCCATCATCAGACTGGAAGCAATCAGACAAAGAGGAACTTGCCCATCCTATCAAGCAAGCGGTGCGACCCTTCCTCGCCACAACACTGGCCTCCTCTCGCGTCCTTTTTCCGTGATCACGTAGACTCCCACACATGCGGAAATGCAACGTGCGGGGCATCGGGAGTCCGCCTGGGTCTGGAAGCCATTTTCAGTCTAACACCATGCTCGGCGGCCGGCGCCCTCCTTGGTCGAGAGTCCCTGGTAGCAGCCCGGAGTCGCTGCACGAGCGGTTGGGGACCGTCCCACCGGTAATGGAATGTGTTGGCATCCTTTCTGACAGAAGGGGCGCCACCGAAGAGATCGCCGGTCAAATCCTGCTCAAGCAACATCTCGACACGAGGGCGTTCGCTACCACGACGTGTGGCCTGTGATCTTTCGCCACATTCGTGGCCAAGAAAGGGGCCACGATTATCCGCAGGATGTTCTCTTTTTGCTTCATGAGGATTTTGGGCCGCGGTCACCCTGCCCTGATGGAGTGATGTCGCAGCCTTGAACACAATCGTGAAATGCCATTGCCTCCATTGGTTCAGAGTCGCCGTCTTCCAAGGCGCCACGCCCAGCTGAACCCACTCATTTGCTTCGACACCTCTGACGGTGTAAGCTGGCTTGTAAAAGATGGCAAGTTCATTGTTATCGGTTCTTTCGATGCACCAGCAAGCATCTTCTCGGTATTCAAGAGGCAGGCTACCATCAACCTCTGGAAGGCTCGCCTGGCATTTCTCTGCAAGCTGCTGGCACCACACCTCTTCCAGGGTGTCTGGCCAAGAGAAATTGGTGCCATCCAAGCCGATCAAGCTGAGACTGCGCGGCGAAAAGAAAAAGCCCATCTCAGCTATGGTTGCACCTCCAAAGCTACACCCCTCAGGAGTGATGCCAAGCAGGAAGCTCTCTCTGTTTGTCCACTGTCCCCTTTGCTTCACAGCGAGGCGCCTGGTTTCAGCTGGAAACTGCACACCCTCGCATCCGAACAAGGTCTGCGGGAAAAGGATGTCCTTGCCGATGATCTGAACTCCTGGACTGACATTTCCAAGCACAAGGTCCCTGGTAGACAGCACTTGGACTTTCCTCCATCTGAGCCAGACCGCAAGCTCTTCGTCTCCCAAGCCGCGGAGGAAGTTTTCGGTGTCCATGTCCCGGCTGTGCAGTGACAAGCACTTCCTACAGCACCGCATATGCAAAGCTTCTCCCTCTGGCACACGGTACAGGAAGTCGAGCTCTGGATGAAAACCCTGCAGCGTCCAGGAAGCCTTCTTCGAAAAAAAGGTGCCAAGGCCATCCCCCAGAAGCGTCAGGTAAGCATCACTACTCCAGTTGCTTGCTGTCTTCATATGTGAAGGACCTAGTCCTTGCTGGGTGGCGCCGCTGGGCCACCCAACAGAGCCAGAGCCACCCCGCCTAGGCTTGAAGAGCACTGCAAACGAGTATGCACGGTGCGGCAGCACTTCGCCCCAGGGCCACTGCACGCGCCCTAGGGACTGCAGCTCATCATCCGGCATCGCCATGAACAGTTCAAGGCCTCCTCGCCTGTACGTCATGCCCCACCTGGCACCGTTCAGAAGAGTCGCTTTCTTCTTGTCACTGGCTGACCGCGGGTGCGTTCCCCTCAGGGAAGGCAGTGTGAACTCAGCCTTCTGCCCGCCCAGCATCCCGCAAACGGTGCCCGACTTCGGGCTGAACCAGAAGCCAACCTCCCCGGCGACGAAGTCTTGCGCACGTGTGAAATCGATGCTGCCCGTCGGCACGAGGCCAAGCGAAAACGAATCCGCCTTGCCCCAAGCTCCGTCCACCCGCACCGAAAGGCTGAAAGATCCGTCGGCTGAGTCGGGTTTCAGCTCGAGGCCCACAAGCCCGAGAAGTTGCCGCGGGTGCGTCACGGCGCCCTCTGCGATGCGCAGCATGGGATGCGCAAGCTTCACCTGCCAGAGAGTTGGGACCTGGCCGACCTCAAAGGCTCTCAGAAGTGCCAAAATGTCGGGGCCCAGCTCGAGGGTGCTCTGGCGCTTCGCTCGCGCTTCGTGCGAGAGCCGGTCGGCTGCTTTGTTCCGGCCCCGGTTGCGCCACCTCACCACGTCGAGCGTCACGCTCTGCCTCTCCAGTTGCTGCCTGGCCTCGTCCACCAAGTTTGCCAAGGCATCCAGCTTGGCTTCGACGTCGGGGTGCTCACTGCGTAAGCCTTGTGCCGCACGAGAGCTCCCACCGTGGCGGTCGACCACAAGCTTGCAATCGCCTTCGATCAGGATCGCCTCCGGAGCCGGCTTCAAGGTGTGCAAAATCTGCGAGACGCCACGCAAGCCCAGCAGCAAGCCAGCATACTCCATGAGTTCCGGAGAGGATTTCGGATGGTACAGCATCCAAGTCTTCCCAGTCCGCCGATCCGGATGGCCCGTTCCGGCCCGGAGCCGACGGAGGATAGCTCCTGCACCACCAGGTCCTTTGTCGCCACCATCCACGCCGCCGTCGAAGCACAAACGGTAGGCTCGGCCTGAGATCTCTCGATCTCGCATGGCTCTCCGGGCCTCCAGCTCATCCGGTGCAATCCTTGCACCACCTTCGGGAGTGCGAGGCGTCAACTCCTCCAGCCGGCCGCCCCGGCTCCAAAAATTGTCCCACGTCTCGTCGGCCCCGGGAGCTCTGAACGTGGGCTCTTGCGACGCTCTGAGCTCTCTGCCACCTCGATGGCCTGACGTTGGCTTTGCCATCCGCCCGCGGGTGCTGGGCGCAGGCACCCGGGACCCTTGAGCGGGCTTCCTTGCGAGGATCAGATCGATGGCACCCTCCAAATCTTCGTAAACAACCCACTCGTCGCCGGATCCGCGGCCAAGTTCGACCAGGCTCTTGAAGACCGGTGCACTGCGGCGCTGCTCCACAAACTTACGTCCGTCGGCGGAACGCTGGGCAGTTTGGTCTGACACTGTGCTGGTCTGAAAACCACCGAACAAGGACTGCAGAGCCACATTGTCAATGGCCTCTTTCAAATTGTTTGCATGCGCCGTGGCGACCAGAGCGATGCCTTTGAAACCGATGCGGCAAGCTGCCTCAACTTCGTCCTGGCTCCCAATCTCGTCAATGACCAGCACCTCTGGCGTATGATTCTGCACTGCTTCCAGCATGTCCTGGTGCTGGAGGCTCCTGTCCGCCACTTGCATCCTTCGCGTCGTTCGGCCAACCGCAACATGCGCGCTCCTGCCGAAGCCACAGATCTCGCTCGAGGTGTCGACGACAAAAACACGACGATTGAACTCTTCACTAAGGGAGCGTGCCACCTCGCGCAGGAGGGTCGTCTTGCCACAGCCGGGGGGACCGAGGACCAGCAGCGACTTTCCATTCTCGATGACCCTGCGCAGATGTGGCACTTTCTCTGCGAGGCCATACATGGGATGTGCCATGCGAAGCGTCAAGCCAGTCAGACTTCGTCCACCGTAATGATCCACGATGCGGGCCACCCTGTGGAGAGTGCCCGAGATGCCAGAGCGGTTATCCTTGGTCCAACGTCCGGCGAGCAGTTCGTGAGCTTCCGCGGCATCTAAGTCGTCTTGCTGTACAAGTGGGCAGGCATCGAGGACGCGCTTGTACAGCTTTCCCTGCTCGTCTCGCTCGTGGACGACCGGCTTCCGGTCCAAGTCAAGCACCACGTCCACCAGAGACGCCGGGTTCAGGTGGGGCCGGATGTGCTCCGGAAGCAGCGACAGCATACGCTCATCTTCGGGGCTCGACAGAAAGAGCTGGGCGCCACCGGCCACGACCTCCTGGGGCTCGAGCTTCCTCGCCTGCGACAGTGAGAACAAGTGCTGGGTGCCATGCTCTACTCCCTCGAGCTCCTCCAACTTGGCCAGGACCTCCCCGACGGTACTAGCTGGAGGCATGCTCAAGCTCAACTCAACGCCCCGAGCCATGATGCAAACGAAGATGAGGATGCAGCCTTCATTGGATTCATCTTCTGTCCCACTGTCTGTGTCACAGTCCTCGGTCTGTGGCTGGGCCGCTCTGCCAAAGTCTGGCTGAAGCGCTGTCTCTGGCTGTGCTTCCTGGCTCTTGCTCGGGGCGTTGTCCAACACCTCTCGCAGGCCCGCGGCCATTCGGACGGTGTGGCCGGTCTCCATGAGCCCGATCTTGTAGTGGAAGTCCTCCTTCAGCAACACTGGCTGTGCATCGGCGTCCTGGATGGAGCCCTTCAGCAATGCTTCCCAGCTGTCGTAGTGCCGGGAAATCGCTTTTTCAAACCGCAGCATCTCCCCGTTGCCATGATCGAGGCCGCACAGCCACGCCCGAAGCTCCGTGGCGAAGCCTTGCGAAGACCCATCGTTCCACTCGCGTGCGCTTCCGTCCGCTGGTGTCCACTCCCTAGCAGAGGCAGAAGCCCATCCAGAAGGACCTAACTCCCAGCTGGGCCATTGGCCCCTCTCCTCACTTGCAGAGGCTTCCTCACCCCAAGGGGACGGCTCATTCACCTCTCTGAATTCTGCACGCCAGCCTTGCCACGGCTCTTCCACGGTGACATTTACAGCTTTGATCCTTCCACTCCAGGGATTCTCCTCAATGTCAAAGGCTACTGCGGTCCCTTCGGCCACGTCTTCCCTTGAAGGAAAAAGCTCGGAGAAGTGAAAAAAAACCTCCCTCTCCGCGGCGTCACTCTGGATGAACTGGATGAAGCCATACCTCCTATCGCTAAAGAGCCTCTTCACAAACCCCGTGTGGGCCATGGCTGGGCCGTGGCATCCCGGGCCCCGGAGCTTCAAAGCCACACGCGCACGTCACTCTGATGCATGCTAGCGGACTGGAGAGGCGGTCAGCTTGCACAGCAAACCCTCGAAAATGTCTCATTCCGAGATTCCAGTGGAACTAGCTAGCTAGCGAAGCTGCCTCACACTACCTCGCCAAGTCCAGATACATTGCCGCAACAACTGAGGTCAGACCTGAAAAGTCTCAATCTTGCAGTCTGGGGCCCTTCAACTCCCGGGCGCGCTCCATGACTTGCTCGCCCTGGGCATTCTTCGTGGGCTTCCGCGGGGCAGCGGCCAGGACGGCGATGACCACCTCAAATCGGCGCAGGGCTCTGAGCTTAGAGTTTAGGGTTGAGGCCACGGAAGAAATGAGAAGAGTCAATAGCTACAGTTGTGGTGATTGCGATGCTATGCGCGCAGCTAATTTTGTGATCACTACTCCACCTTTCTGCATGTCGGCCTTTGTGCTTCGAATGCGTTCAAACCTGGGGAATTCTGAAAAGCTATAGGGGGGTGCATCTGGAAGCGAAGAACAAACAGAGACCAGGCTCCCGGCCTTGTCTCTGTCCTTGGTGAGCCTCCGGTTTGGGGCCCATGGTTGAGGTGAGGGTTGAGCTAGTGATACGACGATGTGGAGCCCGACTTGAAGGTTTCGTGCTTTGGGTTTGGGGGCATGAGCGCGCAAGTAAGGATTTGGGAGGGTTCGGGTGTTCTCGTCGGTTTTGCTTGACTTCATTGCCTTGGAAACTTCAGAAGTTTAACCCGTTTGCTCCGAGGGTCATGAGCAAACTATGCTACGTGGCTGGCTTTGAGGATCCTCGGATGCAGGGTTGAAGCTCTACGGTTGCGGATTGGCTGGGACGGGGCCACGTAACGATAATTGTGATAAGACATGATAAGACAAACTGGGTGCTGGACAGTTTGGCGAGATGTCGAAGATGAACCAGTTCCTCGAGCAGGTCGGCTTGCAATCCTTCTTCTGCCTCTCTGCCTCTCTGTTGCCTCGCTTGCCATTCTGTGCGTGCTTCGTTTTGTGGTTTTTTCCTTGGCCGGATGAACCCCCTGCTTAGCGTCGGCCTTGCCCTTCATGGAGGCGTCCCACTTGTCCTGGTCAGTTCTTCGGGGCTTGGTATACTCCGGGCTAAACCAACGGCAGGCCCACGCAGATATTGGGCTGAGAAGTGTTCAAAGCATCTGGGGAAGGTCTCCTCAGTCTCCTCTCAAGTTTTATGATACGGTAAAAGCCAGAGCCCGTGTCCTGGCGAACAAGGCGGTCGACGATTCGAAGCCTTGGGGCGGCTCTCGGGTGCAGGCTCAATTTGCTAAGCTGGAAGACTCCGGTCTCACCAGAATGCCAATAATAATGATCCTGCTTTGCGTCCCCAAGCCCCCTTTACCCTTATCATCCCGTCGTTTCAGGGATCCGAAGCCTTGGGAGCCGCGCCCGGACCATCGCTCTGTGCAAACCTCCCGCTCTGCTTCCACCCGGGCATGCGCAAGCTGCTCGCGGACCTGCGCCTGCAAGCGGTTCAAGGCTTGTTGGTTCCGGACTCATTGGGAAGCGCTCGTCAAGACTGAACCGTTTCTGCCGACCCGGAAACAGCAAGGTCCCAGTCGCTACCCGGCACAAAACAGCACAGCAAACCCGCTCGACTCCTCTTTCAACCGCACAGCACGTTGGGCGCAGAGCTCTTGCAGCCGAGCCTGCAAGTGGAACTCTTCAGCATCTTGCTGCCCTATGTGTTTCGGTGATGTGCAGGTACAATATTACTAAACGTCAGTCAATCTGATCGGAATCGGCTGCTTTTACCTTTCCGGCTCCACCACTGCAAATGTCCATGCAACCTGTCCCTTGTCTCATCGACGGCAGCTGCAAACTCAGGAAATTGCTTTTCGGAGTTCGCGCTCTGCAGCCGCGCTGCTGAGATTAGCGTCCTGTCAAAATGCATAGTCGTGATTATGGTCTGAATGAATGTTGAGAATGCGGTCCTGGGCCATGGACCACTCGGATCACACCGGTGCCACCATTCACTCTGCTTGGGTTTCAAAGGCTTTGAGTTCGGCATTGGGGGCATTGAGTACCCAACAGCAATCCATGCGAGCACAGCCTTCGTGGTGACGCTGCACGGCGGTCTGTTCTCGATCCACAACGACTGCTGTGTATGCCGGTGCAAGAGATCGTCTCAACATTCCGTACCCACTGGCCCACGTCTAGCTTAACTACCGATGTTGCGACCCATACATATCCTGCCATCAGCTAAAATTTGCCTAGCCGGAGATGTCTGGAAGTCGCCATCATCGCTTTACTGTCCAACGAGGCATGTGGGCAGCAACTAGGCGGAGACAGGGCGAGGCTAAAAAGACCGTACGAAAATTTCGCAAGACCTGATGCACCAACATTTCCAAAACGGAAATATTCTGTCCACCCTCCCTCCCCGAAGGTTTACATCAAGCTTATGAAAGGACGCGGCGCGCAAGCGGGAGGGGCAGGACACCTTGAGTCTGCACATGTGATTTCACAGGTTTCCGGTCAGAGCCATTCTGGCTCAAGCCATTTTGGCTCAAGAATCTAGCCTTGTCTGGTCGCTTAGCGGTGGGCTCGCCATCGGATGGAAAGCGCGCTCGTGATCGTGGACGACTTGAGTCTGCAGGCAGCCTACGACAGGCGCCGTGGGCTACTACGGTAGTGCTGCGCCTGTCCGACCTCGAAGCGTCTGGCGGTTCGGTGCGCGCACCCTCAACCTTGGCCTCGCCCTCACCCTCCCCCGTGCGCTCCCCCAGCTCCAGCCGGTCCCGCAGCCGCAGCTGGCGCCGCTCCCCGGCACGTCGGCCCCCGACTCCGCGCCCCCCGCTTGTACGACGTGGGTCTGAGCCTGAAGCCGCCCCCGAGCCACACGCTCCTGCAGCTCCTGGGCGCCGCCGCCGTTGCCGTGGCAACCGGGCCGGGCAAAGCGAGCGCGACCGGCACGTGGCCGCGCGCCTCACTCCCCCGCTGCTGCCGTTGAGAGCGCCCCAGGCCCTCCAACCCGTTTGGCGCACCCGCCGGACCAAGCCCGTTCTGCGGCCGCCCCACTTCTCCTGCCAACGTTGCTGTCTCCAGCGCCGTTCTTCCTGCAGCCGGTCCCTCAGTCCCTCCTGCCGTGGCAGCCGTGGCTGCATACACAGCGCCGCACCCATCTTAAGAATGTGCGCCCTGGAGCTCAGGAGCGACTGGTCTGCTGGGCACTATGCAGGCGAGAGGTCAGCGCCCTACAGAACAGCTACACTCACACTACTGCCCTCGCCGCCGCGGGCCTGGCCGCTGACGCATTCTTCACGCCTGCCGCGGCCTCAGCTTTTAGACGGTCTGTTTCATGTTCGGCCCTGAACAGGCGGCTCTTAACAAGTTCTCCTCCTGGGGCCCCTGTGCCGCGGCGCCCTCCGGCTACATACAGCCCTCCCCCTTCGGCTTCAACCCGGAGCGGCGGCAGGTGGGCAGCTCCTGGTCTCCAGCTTTGTGCTGTGCATTCGTGGGCCGCCACCTCGTTTTTTTTCAAGGTTTTCTTATACACACTCGCGCTCTTCGGCCCAAAAAGCGCAGCCAGCTTGCTTGACCTCCTGTCCCCGCCCCATTTCGACCCCAGTGACTTACACTGCTGATTTAGTGCCCTGTACCCGAAACCTGGATTATAGAGACTGGGACATGAACGAGCCGCGGCGCCCCGACGGCTGGCCGTCGCCCCGCCCCTTTGCCCGTCTGTATCAGTATAAGCCAAGCGATGTCATGTCACGCCATCGCACCCCCGCAGGCCTCCGCGCGTATGTCGCGCCCACCACCCAAAGCCTACGGCGCGCGCTGCAGTCTGCCGCTCCGCAGGCGCTTCCCGGGGCAGCCGCGCTCAGTGCAGGCCCGCAGCCGACACACTTGGCGACGGACGATTTGGCCCTTTGTTGCGTGTGCCTGGAAACCCTCCGGCGGATGGGCAGAACGCGGAGTTCGTTGTCCCGTTCCCCTCCTGCACGGGGCATCGCTTACACCTCGGATGTGTGGCGCAGCTGCGCGCGCAAGCCCAGGGTTCCGGCGATCTCTTGTGCCCACTCTGCCGCCACAGCTCCTGCGCTGTCCGGGGTGGACACGCCGTCACGATGCGCAACTGCGCCAGCTGTCTGTGCAGCACGGGCTACCACTACCTGAACGGCTCTCGGGCGAGTCCACGGTCCCCGAAGTGGTGACAGACTACACGCTCCGCACCTTCACACGTAATGATGCGCCTAAACCGCGCCCGCCACGCGGTGTCTCGGTGTTGTGTTGCCGCCGTGTCGCGCCAGCTCATGGGCCCGGCAAGCCCCTGCGCTTCCGGCCTCGCCTTTTTTTTTTTCCTCGGACCTTTTTCCGG
>CAJNJA010016322.1:0-10946 GCA_905231915.1 Symbiodinium necroappetens | reverse complement strand
GCGTCCTTGTTGGATACAATTTTACATTTTTGTTATAAGAAAACCCAATAAGGATTAAACATGATCCTTTTTTTGAAAATAGCCCCAGCCGGGGGGACCAGATTCCTGGTTTCCGGAAATCCGGCACCCCTGGCTGCCAGGCCCGGGCATCACGCTCAACGAGTCTCAGCTGGGACATGCCGGAAAGTTCTGGAGGCTACGGGTTTGGGATTTAGGGTTAAGGCTGTCCTGATCTCTGCAGTAAGGGGCTTAGGTTTATAGGTGAGTAGCACGCCATGATCAACGTTCGGTGGGTTAAGGGTACGTTTGACACTGGGGGAGGCACGAGATGAGACTGCGTTGTTATCTTACAAGTCGAAGGGGCTGTGGACAGGACTTTCACCTGTAGTTCGGGCAGTCTGGAACTGAAAGCCTCAGCCGAAAACGTCCTAAGCCAGAATGGTCAGAATGGTCCCAAACCGCGAACCCCTGACTTCCTCAGCTCTTCAACCTCGAGAGTCCGATTTGTTCCTACCCGGACCCCAACAATATGTAGAATAATAGCTTTTTAAGGGATGGGGCCATTATTTTACCTACTTTTGGGGCTTCAGGTAACCAAGTCTGCACGGCAAGTTATTGTATTCATGGCTCTGGGCTTCTGAAAAGGGGTGGGGGGTCCTGGGGTTGGGCTCGGCGTTGGGGATGTCACAGTAGGAGAAGTGGGGAGAAGGTCGGAAGACGTCGGCCTCATCCCGGTCAACTTTTCGAGATTTAGGCTTACCCAAAGGCCCCTAAGTAGTTCCTTTTTGTGATTTATGTTTAGAATCCTATCCCATAAAGCAGCTACTTAGGGGCCTTTGGTTATAGGCTTTAGGGGGTTGGCGGAGCCTAGGTTCCAAAAGCGGTTCAGGGGATACGCTTCCTAGGATCTACCGTGTCCTTCCAAATTCCTGGAACCACAAGCAACCAGGAGCCACCCCTCTGCCGCAAGACGTTCGAATTCGAAGAGACCCTTTAGTGGAAGTTGAGACGAGCAGGCCTTACCCTAAGACTGAATCCTTCGAAAAGCACCTTCGAAACCCCCAAAACACAAAAAAGCCTGGCAAGGGAGAAGATGAAGCCCAAGTGGGTGGTGGAGGCTTTCAAAGCCGGTCCAGGCCCTCACCTACTGGCACGACGGAAGGAGGCCGACAGCTCTCACTCTTCTCCACTCGATGCCCGACTCCCCAAAACCACGGCTTACTAGAGGCCCACCACGGACTTCGAGTTCGGAGTTGATTGAGCATTCGTGGAGTCTCCGATTGCGAGACTGAAAGAAAATCAAGTTCAGGGTGTAGGCTTGGCAAACACTAATGATAAGTACTACGTCCCCTTTCCACCTAGCCTAGCACACGACGAAAGCCAAGTCTAACTATGCAGTGTCTGGCTTAGGGAGGTGGCGTGGGCCTCATTCGGACTTTGCCGAGCGCCATGGCTTTAACACCACCGCAGCTTCGCTAGGAAGTTGGTATTAATCACATGTCGGGAGTTATAAAGTAGACCCACGATTTGTGCTCCGGAACTGAGCCCTTCGCATGCAAGAAAGTCAGCATGACGCGAGCGAGTGGTTTCTGGGTGTATACGCACCTTTGCTTGAAGCCAAGATCCCCTAATCCTGAACCAATTTGTGTTTGCCTCCCCCCCTTTGTGAGGCAGCAAAGAAAAATCTCTCTAAAGCTCGTAGAAAAGCGCCGTGCAGCTCCGTCTCACCAGCTCCTGAATCCAAGACCGCCCTACCAAGACCCCGCGGGGAAGCTCCTGAGCAAGAAGCCCGGTTTAAGCTGCAGAGGCCAACATATTTTAGCAATATGACTCCTTGCAATCCTTACGAAAATTACTTACAGTACAATCTGCGGGCTAAGGGAACCCTAATGTAGGAACCTGATTAAGAAACCCTGGTCAACTCCCAAAAAAAGTAGGACTCATATAAGGAACGGGATTCCTTAATCAGGTTCCTACACTATATTCTGTTAGACCACAGACCCTTCGATGACTTGTGCCAGGCTCCTGCTCGAAAGGCTTCGGCTTCTCCTGCGAAGGAGAAATCCAAGGCTGGGATAGAATTAGGGTTTAGAGTTTAGAGTTTAGTAGATTTTAGGGTTTAGGGTAGCTTAGTATGCATCATTACCAAAACGGTTGATGATATAAATCCTGCATTATACCCATAAGAAGGAAGTTACCATAATTCCCATAGCTTAGGGTCCTTAAGGGAATGCAGGATTTCTATCGTCAACAGTAGTATCCCTTAGAGTTTCTTATTATACCCCGCGTATCATTCCAATGAATTCGGGTTCTTACAGTATAGAGTTTCTGTTTGTAGATTTTGAGGTTTCACGCCGCCCCTTGGGTACTGCTTTTTAGGGTTGAGGATGTTGGAATTTTGTTCTTCTTTGTTGTCTATATACAGTAGATAGACTCGGGTTGGTTTCGGGTTTTTGTCGGCTGAGGTTATGGCTATGGAAAGCCCATACAATAGATATGTTGGGGAATCCCAAGAAGCAACAATGCTGATGTATCTTGGTAGGGGTGCAGGGTTCGAGACCCAGCAGCCTCTTACGATCTCATCGATGTCACCGAAGGAACCTCTGAAGCACCCGGTGGATTGAAACCCGATCAACCCTGACGCCGCATTGGTAATTGCAGCGGACCTCTCTGGAACTAGCCCAACAACCTCGGCGGACAGCAGCCCGTTTCCTTTTTGCTTGCGATGACTTTTAGTGTCCATGTGGTCTTTCATCCCCGTCACTGAAGCCGTCTCTGTGGATGTGAGACTCCGCTTCCTGGGCGACTTAGCACGTCGGCTGAGCGTGTCTGAACTAACGTGTGCAGAGAGCCCATCGTCACCGTAGCCTATGAGTCTGGCACAGCTCAGCGCGAGTACAGCAATCAAACGTGCAAGCAGCAAGGTACCAGCAACCCTGAGAACCTCAACCTTAGGGCTTCAGGGTTTTAGGGTTTAGGGATTAGGGTTTTAGGGTTTAGAGTTTTAGGGTTTAGGGAAGTTTAGGAAAAACGGGATTAGGGTTTTAGGGTTTAGGGTTTTAGGGTTTAGGGTTGCTTCAGGCCGCATGGAAGGACGATGGCGGGCCAATCAAGCGGGGCACTCGGCTTCCATGAGACCATGCAACAGAGCCACAGCACTAACGAGGCATAACAGTGCCAGAGTGTGATTCTGATCAGCAGGTGGCAACAGTTGCAGTTTACAAGGGTTTAGGGTTTAGCGTTGCAGCGGCGAGGTGTGAAGCCTGTTGCCAGAAGGGTTACAACAGCTGCTGTTGCATGAATTGCTGTCGCGAAAACTGCTATGTTCTCCTCGCAAGCCTTCACAGTGCGAGCATTGCTGTTCATTTCGGCCATTTCTCAGATTTGCTCATCGAGTTTCAGTAGATGAGGATGATGATTTGCATGTTTTACCTGTGTGATTAAATTCCTGGTTTGTGTCTGCATGATGGTTATCGTCTGGCATTCTAAATTAGGCTGCCTTTTTGGGTTCCCAATATAGTACGGCACCCTTATACAAAAAAGGACCCTAAACCGGGACCCTTTTTAGAGAGCTACCCATTTTTACCTGAGGCAAGATACCCTAAACCCTAAACCCTTATAAAAAGGACCCTAGAAGGGACCCTATTTTAGAGAACTACCCATTTTACCTGAGGCAAGATGAAACTCGAAGGCATCCCGAGCTGAAGCAGCCGCGAGCTCATTATTTTGGGCAGAAGACGGGGCTTGTGCGTATGATTTAATGTTCATAGTGTGGCTCAGGATACGCCCATTATAGAGGAACCGAGCTGCGAATGCAGAATAGAGTTATGTATTGGCATGCGAAAGGCTATCTGTTCATTCGACTGTTTGAAACGTCGTCCAAACCTGCAGCCCTATACACCAAGTTCTGAAACCAGCCAAATATCCCTTACTTAGACTCCCATCCCAAACCCGATAATCCGACTAGCTCGGCTAGCCTTATACTGTTGGCAGAGGAGGACTTAACCTGCGAGTTTGTAGTATCTTGGGTTTGGATTGGTGTATACACTGCATACAGCACACACCAGCTTCTCAAACCCTTGCGAATACTAGTTAACGCTATGTTTTGGCCGAAATGAAGACCTTGGATTCGCTTGGGCTGGGACTTGAACCGGAGAGGTACTTTAGCTTCGTGGAGTTGACTGCTCACCTCAAGGACAAGATGAAGGCCCCTCGACAAACAACGGGAGGAGGATGATGGTTATGCTAGTGCTGCTCATGAGTCATGAGTGTGATAGTTGGATGGTGATGCTGGTGATAGCCATGAAAGTGATGAGGAGAAGAACCAGAAAGATGAGGATGAGGCAGTTTATGCTGATCGACCTAGAAAGCCGTGCTTGCTAGGTAATGTTGCTGCGATTATCATTAAGATCATGGACGTACTCGTGGGATGCGACCGTTGCCACCACGGCCGCCACAACCACAACCACCAAGGCCACCACCACCCCAACCACGGCCAGCAGCAGCAGCAGCAGCACCACCACCATCGTCATCACACTCGCAGTCCTCTTCTTCACCACCATCATCGTTGCCACCAACATGCATATCAACGCCGTCATATTCGTCGCGACCACCGTTGCCACCATCATAACCATAGTCATCACAATCGCCATTGTCATCATCTTCTTCCTCACCATCATCACCATGATGATCGTCATCATCATCATCATCATCATCGCCATCACCATCGCCATCGCCATCGTCACCATCAAGATCATCATCATCATCAGCATCAGCATCAGCATGCTGCCATCAACATGCCGTCATACGTGCCGCCACCGTCGTTGTCACCCTCATCATCATCATCATCATAATCATCATCACCAGTCCCCTTCGTGCGGGGGGTCGTCGTGATTATGTTTTTCTGCTGAAGTGCCTTGCACACAATGTAGATCTTAGCCATGCAGCCTGCACACATGCCCCGCAGAAGTTGCATTGCTGCACGCAAGCACTTTCTGTTCAACTCCCAGTTAGCATCCGTAAGATTTTCATCGTTTTGACTCGTGCGCATGCCTGGCATCCAATTACATTCCGTTGGATACTGTGCGGCTCGACTTGGAGCTCAGCCACAGCATTTCCTACAAGAGCTGCTTCTGGCACCGATCGCCCAGAGTTCGCCTTTCAGCCCTCCACGAGAGCCTGCACAAAGAATGCTTTCTTTGGCAGCGACAATCCGCACAGGAGGAAGAAATCGAGGCCTTCTGGAGAGTGCTGCCGCCATGTCTTATGATGCACTAGGGCCACTAGGGTCACTAGAGTAGGGTTTAGGGTTTAGGGGCCATGTCTTATCATGCACTAAGAGTAGGCGTGCCTGGCTTGGAAGGTACATGGACGTGGATCCACCTCATGCCATTGCATACCCGTCCTGAGAATTCCCACAACGTAGATGCATGCCGCACGGTGTAGCGGCGCGTGAACTGTTCACACTGCTCGTCGAAGCTGTGAGCTGTCACACGACATGACAAGCTTTTCAGGATTAGGACTGGCGCAGTCTTGCTATTCTCGTTGATATGTAGCCGTCTTCTTGATGTTGCTGCTCACAACTCAGAAGCAGAATCAGGAGAAGATGAAGCCACGTTGGGTGGTGAATGAGGAGGCAGCTTCTTAACGGCTTGCCAAATTCCATCGGCAGTACTCTCGGCGCAGAGTGGCTCTAAATTCATCATTTGTCCTTGAGGCGTGTGTAGAGCAAGGATCCCTGATTCAGTCGTGCCTGGATCGTCCGACCACCGCCTCATATGCCCTTTAAACCCCTTTATTTAAATGAACCCCTCATATTTCAGCGATTCTAAACGACCACTTATGACCCTAAACCCTGAAGCCCACTGTGTTTTCGGCTCGTCCTTCCTACAGGCAGAATCTTTCATAGAACCCGTCAGGGTACCCTATAGGGCTCCACAATGTACTGTAGGGTTCCATAATAGGATACCCCTAGGGGCGAGATCCGGGCCGTTTTGTGGAGGAAAGCTCAAAGGACCGACGGCCTCAAAGAAGTCGAAGGAGCAGGGACCGAGTTCAGAGTCCAGGGGTTTGAGAGTGGCTTTGAAAGCTTTCGGACTTGGGAGGGCTTGTGGGGTTTGGGACCGAGGCCGAGAGCATACAGGGTTTGCGTGCAAGCATGGACTTCCAACTTTACCTTAAACCTATCGTTTTTTGGGAAAAGATTCAAAACGCAACCCCCGACAGGAGTCCCAGCAGAAGGCGTCGAAGCGCCAGTCGGCGACGGAGGAGTCCCAGCCGAAGACGCAGCGGGCTGAGTTTACCGGCATCCTAATCTCGGGTGTTGTTGGTAGCCGGTCATGCTGCTTGCCTCTTAGGCCTCCGGATCCGAGCGGATCCGCTCTGTGCGAAGCGCGTAGCAGTGAGCCTCGAATGCCCAATCTCCCCATCTCCATAACGACACGAAGCTTGTGTACCTGCACAGAAGCTAAACACCTTCTGTATTCGCGGCTGTTTCGAGGCCGAAGCCCACGACGCAGTCCGCGACGCAGCCCCCGCCGCCGAAGTCGCAGCAACCGGCGCAGCCGCAGCAATCGAAGAAAAAGCCGCAGTCGAAGCCTGGAGCCTGAGATGTGGAGCTTCATGGAAGCTTGTTTCTTTTCACGGCAAATGATTTGCACAAGGCTGGGTCTGCAGGTGGAAGCACCTTTCCAGACATCAGAGGATGTTCTTCATGGTGAGAGCAATGATTCATGAAGACCTTGACGATGCAGATGACGAACCACAGGGTCAAATTTGCTCCGGATAGTTGAAATTGATGCAGCATTGTCGCTGGAGTCCTCGTTGCCGTGGCTGCTGTAGCGTAGTATCCTCCAATTTTGTGGCTTGCGACAGCTGGCAGAAGTGGTCATTCCAAACAGAAATGGATCAATAGAGGTCGGCAGAATTCCGAACACGTACTGCCCCCTGGGGTTCCTACTGCAGCTACTGTAGCTATCCTATAGCAGAGTATATACGTCAAAACCTATGTCTGGTTCTTGAGGCCAGTCTGCTTTTGCCGAAGACGGCCCTTGAACCCTGAACCCCAACAGTGTGTAGAATAGTAGCTTTGTTTAATGGGCTTTGGGCCATTATTTTACCTACTTTTGGGGCTTTAGGAAACCCTGAACCATGTAGTCATACCGAGCAACCCTGCCATGCGGGCTGGTCCTAGCGAAGACGGAGGCCACAAGCCAAACCCCGAATTAAGCCCCCCAAGACCCTAAAATCTAACACCGAAATCCCAACACCTATAAGCCTCCAAACCCCCAAACCTCAAGCCCTATAAACCTTACACCCCAAATCCCCCAAAAAAGACTTGCCGATAGCTTCTTGAGGCCGAAGCTTCCGCCGGATTCCCCGCAACGACCGCCTCCGCCTGGAGCCCTAAAGTTTTTCTAAGGGGGCTCGGGGTTGAAATTTCAGGGTGTTCGGTTCGCTTAGTAGCTGAATTTACCACACTTTTATGAAGCTTGTTTGGGATAATCTGATCCCGTATAGACCTGAAAGTGTACACTTTCTTAGGCTTGTGAACTCAGCAACTAAGTCAGAAGGTTTTCTCAAGAGTCCTCGACCTCGTAAGGCCAAAAAGAGCAGAAACAAAATGCAACAAAAACAGACAAGTCCGAAGCCCTACAGACCCCTTTAACCTTGAAGCAGCTTCTGTATATAGTAAACCCCAAAAAGTTGGAAACCGGAAAAAGGACAAATAGTGCTGGGATTCCCTATACCTTACTCTTAAGGACTGAGGCTATTGGGTTTTCAACTCTTGGGCTTCTACTGGAGGGGGCTTCAAGAGTCTTAGCTGCTGGGGCTTCGGATCTTGTTGCAGCTTTCCGGACACCGGGGTTCGTGTCGGTTTTTGGGGGAGGGGATGGGAGGAAGGGTGGGCAAGGATGTTGTATTGGGTTGGGGGGTTGGGGTTTGTGGCCGCAGGGGGCCCGAGTTTAGGGTATATAGAAATTGTTTAGGGTTCAGGTCCGGGGTTGTGGGGGGGCTTTGACGGAGTTTTGAGCGAGTGTTGCTCTTTGCTTTTGGTGCATCCTTCACTGCCGATTCGTAGCATTTGCTGTACAACTTTGCATCGCAAAGCGACGGTTTGGTACATTTCACACTGCAAACGCAAGGGATCACCGTGCTAAGATGCAGGATTTGTTGCCGGTGTTTCGGCCCAGTGCTGAGACGTACGAATCTCTGGTCATCTTAGTGGTTTTAGTAAATTGATGTGATGGACGCTGAATTAAATTTAAGCGCTTCAATTGCCGCATTGATTTGGGAAATACCGAACAAATAGTAAGGACATACAGCTTCTATTTATCATTTGCTACCAGTAGCTCAAAGTGGCATGTTCGTCGCAGCATCAATCCCGCACACCCTAACCCGTAATTACCTGACCTCCCTGTACGAGGGGAATCTTTGCCAGGCTTAGGTTTTATTTAGCAGATTTCAGACAGTTGTCCGTTGAACACTGGCTGTGAGGTCACAGAGATGTAGGTTACGTTATCCTGACCTCAGTTTCACCAAGATGACGCCTGAACTGTGGCTCCTCATCTTCATCGTCCTCCCTACACAGTTCCTTCGCGCTTCGTATTGAAAGCATAATCTACCCCAACACCCTATGCTAATTGTAAGGGCTTTGTAAGGCCCCTGAAACATGCTTTCTTTGGTCGAAGGCCAGGAGTACAGCGGAAAGCGCGGTGACGCCGAGCAGGTCCGCCTGGGTTCAGGATCGGGTTGAGAGTTCAGGTTTTGGAGTTGCGGGTCTCGGGCATTGGTATTTTGCTTGGTGTGATTTGGTTAGGGTTTAGGCGTTTAGGAGTTGCGATCCTTGATGAGCTGGTCTTGTGGCGGCCTTGGAACCGTTAGTAGCATATCTCGGAACGTGGATGCAGGAAGACCTTGCTCGTCCAGTTTCATGCATGCAGCATGCAGCACGATGCAACAGTAAGCAGTCATGGTTCGCTTTGCTCTGCGCATGATTGGAGCCACGGTTTTGAGACTTCGCATCTCCAACTGCTGCAGGATGACGCTTGTGTCATCTACGCCCGTCACTGATGGTTGTGGCAAGCAACACTGGAAGCCTAGGCTATATAAGCCATGCATTTGCGTAGTTTTCCAAATCGGGGTCCCTCTTAGGGTCCTTCTTTTAAAGGGTGCCATACTATATCGGGGACTTAAAAATGGGATCCTAATTATGCCCGAATTTCGAGATGTTTACCCATTTCTGCGCCGCCTGCATGCGGCAAGCCAGGCCGCGAAGGCGCCTGAGAAGCCAGCGGCTGTCGCAGAGGTGCCGCCGGAACGCAGCCTAGCCTTCACACCATTCCCTAGGGATTACTAACCTTCTACTATGTACCCCAGTAACCTACTATTTAGGTAACTGGAGCCCTAGGGATTGCTGTTGAAATACTGCCCTGCACATTGGTGCTGCAGAGCTGTCCAACCCCGGTGGCCCTGAACCCTATAAATTGTCTCTGTGAGTCCGAAACCCGAAAGTTCGGGAAGCTTCTGATAGGCCCCCGGCCCATGTTGCTCGTCTCAGAGAGCAAGGCCCCAGAGCCCTTCTAAGCCCTAAGCCTCTAAACGCCCCCAAACCCCCACAACAGAACTCCCAGCTAAACCCGACATGGAAGTGGGTTAAGTGCACAGCAACCCGTAGACATCCCTTAAGCCCTAAAGCCCCAAAAGCCCTATAAACCCTAAGCCATTACACGTCCAAACCCCAAAAAAAGCCCAAGCTTTTTCTAACCCTCCAGGTACCTACTATAGAGGGTACTAGACCCCCTAGGGCCCTATATAGTAGGTACCTGGAGGGTTAGGGCTTTTTTCTAAAGCAAAGCAACGCAACAGACCCGCTGCAGGCGACAGCAACCGACATCTTGAAGCTCGTCGGTGACGCGGCGCGATGCTCAAGAGAGGGTTTTTGTTTTGAGAGTGTAGGGCTTAGGGTTTAGAGTTTGGGGTTTAGGGTAAAGGGCTTTTAGGGTTTGTAGGGTTTAGGGTTTAAGAGAGGGTTTTTGTTTTGAGAGTGTAGGGTTTACAGGGCTTAGGTGTTAGGGTTTATAGGGTTTAGAGTTTAGGGTTTAGGGTTTTTAGGGTTTTTAGGGTTGAGGGTTTAGGATAAAGGAGACCTCGATAACCCTTTAGACCTTATAATATAAACCCCAGGGGGTAGGAGATGAGGAGTCTACTTCTGATTCGCGGGCGGCGGTTCAAGCAGACATGTACACGGCTAGTGGCCTGAAGATGCAGTGGGTAAGAAGCTTTAGTAGGTTGGAGGGTTTACCTCAGCATTTCTTATAGGAGCTTGAATAGGTTTATAGGGTTTTTTGGTTGGCGCAACTACACCACCTCGACCCGGCAAGGTAGTAAACAGTGTTTTTGAATAGCCTACGTCGTGTCAAGGTTATACGACCCAATACATATGAAGCCAAGAAACGTAGTCAACCAGAAAAACGTACTGGGAAGCTGGCTTGATGCGTTTGGCACTACGGAATCCATCATCCTAAGTTTGTTAACCAGAACATGGCCAGATGCACGTTTCAGGCAGCATTGGGAGAGATTGTGCGTGTACTCAACTATTTCTTCCATGTGCAGTCCCTGGATATCGATGGAGCTTTCTGCTGCTGGGTTATCTGCCTGTACATGGTTTATTGCAATGCTGGGGTAATGCACCTTAGGGTTTAGCAGAATCGAGAAGCTGATTTGAATCGTAACTTAGACTGACTTAGACGTAGATCCATCATGAGAACTCAACGCCCAAGATCGTTTAGTGAGCCTTCAGACAATGCGCCAGTCTATCCCGCCGTTCTTGCCGTTCCATCTCTCTTTCTCTTTGCGTCCCTCTCTCTCTCTCTCATTCACCCCCTCCCTCCCCTTTCTCTCTCTCTCTCTCTCTCTCTCTAAGCACCACGGCTCAAGACCGGCTC
>CAJNJA010016321.1:0-11401 GCA_905231915.1 Symbiodinium necroappetens | reverse complement strand
CAGCCGGACGTGAAGAAGGAGACAGCGAGAGAGAGAGAGAGAGAGAGAGAGAGAGAGAGGGAGAGAGAGAGAGCGAGCAAGAGAGAGAGAGAGAGAAAGAGAGAGAGCAAGGACTCTTCAACTGAGATCACATGCGTGCTCCGGGCAATCGACGTGGCCAGTTCCATTTTGGAAAGCAGGGGCCAGCTTCTGCCAGAGCATTTAATCATAGAGGCCTGGCTTATCCCTGAAGTTGTGAGCCTCGCGTGGTTGATGCATTCCGCTTGCTTGTGCCCCTGTGCCAGACGGATAATTGTGCCAGAGAAGGAAAAAATCAAACAATGGCCAAGTTCAGCGCCACGGCCGTCATCCAACACAAGCTCTTTGGCACTAGATTGAATGTTATTGCTTTTGCCGACAAACTAATGTATGGTTGTCTCTGAAAGCAATTGCTCCCAGATTCCGAAGCGTGACACACGTCTTCGGCGAAGTCGGCCATACTCACGGGCCCTTGGACCAACGGCTGGGAGTTGCAGTGTCTGCATTCACAGATGCCGACACGATCCAAACCCCGGAGGCCCACGTCGTCCCCCGTTTTCTTGGTTGAAGGAATCCTTGGTCTGATCTGTGTAGATGCTAGCCTGCAGGACTTCGTCGCCATTGTCAAGGAAAAGGTGCAGCCTGTCAGAAAGCGGCAGCTTCATGCAGAGGTCTTGCCGGGAAGCCTCGACTTCAAGGAGTTTTTCCAGCAGTACGGGCATTCGGTTGCAGGGCTGGTGCCGAATGCACAAGCAAAGGATGATTCGGAAATGAATGTGAATCACTGTTGGAGATTCATTCGCAGATCGGCAGCTTCACTGCGATACAGTTACAAGCAATAGTCTGCACGGGCTGTTGAAAGTAAGCCTTAAGCCGTAATCCAAGTGATATCCGCCTGACAAGCTGAGGATCTTCCGATGTACGACAGTGGCACTGCTGAGTCCTGGACACCAACAGAGATTCCTGGAGCTGCTTAGTGTGCACATTGACAAGTCGTCTTCTGCATAGGTCGATTTCCGCGATTTTGGAACTCTTATCCGCATTCTCAGGGAGGCTACGATGCCCAAGACGGCGATTGCATTCTGTTGGTCAAGCACTTGACCAACAGTGGATCTTTGTCCCAGCCACCTCTGACCATCCTTCCTGCCAGCTTCGCGAAGCGTTTGGAGAAGCCTTTGGAGGTTTTGCCGCGAAATCTTCTTGCAGAGAGGGCGAGGAAAGAGCTGCCCACTCCAAGTTAGTTAGGCATGCGATTGAATTCATGCATTCTTCGTGTCGTGCAAGATTTGTTGTATGTCTATTGCTGCAAGCGAGGTTTCTTCGGACAGCAGAGATTGTCGAGCAGGAGCCGTGGTTCCTTCACGAGGCTGCAAGGGAGCTGCGAAATCTGGTGGAGTCCCGGTAGCACTTGCATATGCACGACCTCGTCGGCCAACCTTGCTATCCGAGGATGCCAATCAGCGGCAAGTCTGGCCGCCTGTGCCCATGCCCGATTGGTGGTTCTCTGCGGCCACACGACCCATCGGCATTGTGCCAAACCCCGAAGGGTGCCTGAACTAAGACAGGAAGCAGGTCTGTAGCATGGTGCAGTCTGGTGCTTTGTTATCAAGAACACAGAAGACCAGGAACAGTAATTGTCAGATCCAAGGTGGGAACGTTTCGCTCCTGGTCCTGTTCGCACTGTCACCGTGAAGCAGGCTGCCCAGGCGGCTGAGGCTCCGAAGCAGGCAGCTCGCAAGCGGAAGGCAGACGACATCTTCAGCGGCGAATCTGCCGGCCAGGGCATTCTTGCCATGCCCCCCGACACAGTCGCCGAGGTTCCGATTGCAGCTGAACAGCCGGGGCCAGCAGAAGGCCCGAAGTGGCCCGAGCGGCCAACGTTCGCAGGCAGGCAGAAGAAAGGCAGCGAGACCCAGCAAGCCAAGTTCGATGAAATGAAGGCCAAGTTCTATGGCAATGTGCCCGAGGAGCTGTGGAAAGATCCCTGTGAGCGACGGTTCTGGAAGGCCTACACGGATGCTGAAGCCAAAGGCCCAGTCCAGGATTCCAGCTTCTTCAGTGAGTTCGTGGATGCGGAGAAATCCAAGAGGCCCGCCAGGGCCGGCAACCGTGGCGGTCGAGGCAGAGGCCTTGGCCGTGGCAAGGCCGCGACCCGTCACTGAGATTGCTTGCCAGTGCTTTACGTTTGGCCGGGGGCAGCCTCCGACATCATTCCGAGAGTCCGGGGACCCTAGAATGCCCGTCCGAGTCTGCAGCTTCTGTGTTCCATTTTGGTCTCCTGCTGTGCAGGGGACGTGACGGGAAAACCCGTTCTTGTCCTGTGATGTGCGGAGGACATGTCAATGTGCTGTCTGTGCGGCAAGAAAGGACTACCACATCTGTCGTGCAATGTGCTGGGTTTTGAGATTCAGCAGCCAGCCTCAGCATGCCATCAGTGGAAGCTTAAGGTCCCGTTGGAGCATCACGGCTTCCACCCGTTTCGATCGAAATCGTCCCATCTTAGATTCGAGGAGCGGTCGCCAGGAGAGGCTGCGTATCGAATTTTCGGTAGAGAGCTTCCGACGGTGCGTGGCCACAGATAAAGAGATCCACCGCTTTCGAACGAAATCGGTGGAAGCTGTATGGTTGATTCGGAGACCCAAGCTTGGACCGGGAAGGGGATTTGCAATGATCATGGTTTTGCACGGCAATTGATTAGGGGCTGGGGAGATCCGACGCTTTCGATCGAAACGCTTCCAGCCGCACCCCAATTCATCGGCCAAGCCAAAACATGTTGCAACAGCGAGGCTCAGCTCCTGGCTTTTTCTGTGGCCGTGATGGCGGCCGAGGTGCAGTCTCTCGCGGCTCCTGCCTCTTGGAGGCACTGACTCGTCCTGTTTATTCTCGTGCAAGAACTGCTTGCAAAGATCCGAAAATGAAATTGAGGCTTCCACGGCAGACGATGACGTGGCTATGTCCGATGCTGGGACTACCGAAGCCTTGCAGAAGTTGACCAAGCCGGCCGACCTGGTCTTTGCCAAGCTCTACGATCTCTTCAAGAGCTCCTTGCTAGAAGATAGAATGCAGCAGTTCGTAGAAACACCAGACTGTGCAACGAAAATTGCAAGGTGCAGGGGGGGTTCGGCAGTATCTGCACCAGCAGTTCCCTCTCCGTGGGAAACGAAGTTCGCAGATTGCGGACATACTGATGAAGGAGATTCCCCTGGATGACTCCGTGGCCTACAAGCACTCCTATCCTTTGCCCGCCTGCCTTCCAGGATATTGTTTCCGAAGTCGTGTTTGTCATGGGCACCTGTTCCCCTAGACAGTAGCCCTTGCTTTCAGGAGCTGAAGACGGGCAGCATGCTTTCGTGCTGCACCCCAGTGTTTTCAGCATGGACAACGAAGCCTCTTTAAGGGAACCGCCCGCCCTTGACACGACAGAGAAGCTCCTCAACAACTTCGCGGTCGACGGGTTTGAGAGCACGGGTGAGCCGGTCCTCGTTCGAATGCAGGATTGTTTGGGGGGGCTGCGTTTTTTGGTCATGTTGGTGCGTGCTCCATTTTGACACATGGCAGGACAGTCGAATGCACGACTCTGGTGACATCCCGGCTGGCAGTGTCTGGTTCTTGAAAGGGGCTGCCAGGGTGACTACGGCCATTGCAGCTGTTGTTGCATGCCACTTCACTGGCGAGCAGGCGGATGTCAATTGAGACACATTGGGCCGGGGGGGTTCTTTTGGAAGTGCGAAGCATGTGCACCTTGTTTTCTGGCGGGCAGGTGCCGGAGGCTCTGAAGAAGAGTCTGGCATGTATGAAATGCAAGCACATCCGCCTGGCCGATCGACAGCAGGAGTTGCCACTGGACTGAATTGGGGTGTCAGCTGCTGGCTATTATTGAGAAGCTTTAGATGACCTGCTCAGTTCATAGTGCCTGTGCGTGATGGTGCCTGTGCAGTTGCATTGGATGAATTGTACATGGTGGCTGGTCAACTAACTCATGTCTTATTATCAGAAGTAATAATAAGACATGCCTCTACTCTGTCGGTGTTACTATGGCTTTCGGATGTAGCTGCAGCACACAATCGATTTGGCCAGGCTTCAGGTTGTTCCGGTAGACAGCTTTCCGGCCAGGGATACGGGTTCGAGGCCAGGCCTCAAGCTTTCGGGTCTCAAGTCGGGGTAAGTGTTTGGGGCTATGGTCCAGGGTCAAGGATTTGGAATTTGACACAAAGTCTGTCCGACCTCATTCTGAGGTTTTTCAACATGAAGAAGTCCACCAAGGGCAGCATTCGGAAATCACCCAATGCCATGAGCTGGGTTTTCAGCCTGACGAACATGTCGAATTCCAATGCCAGCCTGTATGATCCAGCCCAGCTCATCAAGTCTTGGAGTCTTTGGCAGAGACTGTGTGTTCGTGTGTCGGCTTGCAGCTGCTGTGTCCAAGCCGCAAACCAATCTGGACTCAGGAATGAGGATGCAGCGAAGCATGACAAGATTGTGGGTGCCAAGGCCATGGCGGTGAAGTCGGTTTTGGAAATGCCGGAGCAGTGCCGCGTGTCGATCCTCGCCGCCGTCAGCTTGTATGGATGGGAGGGCGACTGGGGCAGCAATTGAGTCCGATCATTTCTAGAGTGACAGTGTGCAGCTTGTGCGAACCAACAGAGGCTGTCCATACAGTGACGACTCCTTGAGCTCGAAGAAGCTGCTGCCGACGTATAATTTCAAGGGGTCCCGGGTTCCGCGAAATTCGCCTTGGCAGAGACGAGTACAGAACTCCGAGAAGTCGTGCGTGCTGCTGTTCCGGATGATCAACAACCAGTGGTCGGGGACATCTCTGAAGAATAGGGCGAGAAAAATGTTGAAAGGTGAATTGGAGGAGAAAGCGGAAGCTTGTGCACTGGCGTGTGTCTTGTCTGAACATTCACTGCACATTGACATCCTGCTTGCACTGCTTGCAGCTTCATTGTCATTCCAGCCCCAAACAAAGGCAATGTCGTGCATGAGTTGATCTCCCAAGTTCCCAATGCCGAGGGCGTTCTGCAGGAGAAGCTCCTAGTCTATTCCTGTTTGCCTGTGACCATACAGCAGCACTTGATTTGTGTTCGCATCCCAGGTTCCTCGCAAAGCTGGAAAGCGGCGACCTCGTCCTGGAGATGGATCTGATTACTTCGTGCCAGAACAAGGACGAGAAGTGGCATCCGCGAGACAATGCATGCTGCTTGGCACAGAGAAGCAAAGGTCGCAAGGCTTGCCGTGCATTCCGGGTCTCGGGGCTTGCCTCACATTCCGGACTCAGGCTTGGCCGAGATTCTGAACAGCTTGGCAGCTGACAAGGACGGGAAAGGCGGCACGGCGACAACCGACTCCAAGATGGCCGATGCCAAGGCAGCTTTGGACAATCAGGCTTACCAGCTCATGGTGGAGGAGATCGGCTACGACGAACAGTGTCTGGACGTCTACCAGCGGAAGCTCCAGGACTTTGCCGTGCGTGTCATTCACCAGAAGGACACATGGCTGAAAAAGCGGCTGGACCGGGCCTCCGATGCAGCACGGCAGTGGTGGGACACGAAGGCTGCTCCTCTGGAAAGATCGGGCAAACCGAAACCCTAATGTTTGTTTGCGTTTGTGTCAGGTGCATCCACTCAACTAAGAAGTTGCATCCAATCCACTTTGTAAGATTTGAACTTCATAGAATTTGGGGTTGATTTGAGAATCGTAGGTAAGCAGCATCCAATCCACTTTGTTCAGTTTCAAGTTTATAGGATTATAGGGTTTTATGTTTCTACGTTTAGAAAGCATTTGAAACTTATGTGTAAGCTGCATCGAATCCACATCGTCGGATTTAGAAGGATCCAGGGCTGTTTCGAGATGTCTGCAGAAGCTGAATCCAATCCACTTCGTCAGACTTGTCGATCGATAGAGCTTAGGGTGTAGGGTTTGCGATGGATTTTTAAGTCCACCTCATTATGTGTAAGCTGTGTCCAATCCACTTTGCAAGATTTCAGGCTGACAGGGTTGATATCAGTTTTGTGACTAAGCAGTCAATCCACTTTGTCAGGTTTGATGATTCTAGGGTTTTAGGTGTAAGCTGCATCCAATCCACATCGTCGGATTCAGAAGGATTCAGGGTTGTTTCGAGATGTCTGCGGTCCAATCCACTTCGTCAGAGTTTTCGATTGATAGGGCTTAGGGTCTAGAATTTTGGGATTGATCTAAGACTTCTGTGTGAGCTTGAAAAAGTCCACTTTCTAAGGTTTCAAATTCATA
Source organism: Symbiodinium necroappetens (assembly GCA_905231915.1). Classification (NCBI taxonomy): domain Eukaryota; class Dinophyceae; order Suessiales; family Symbiodiniaceae; genus Symbiodinium; species Symbiodinium necroappetens. Next base: position 5,134 of record CAJNJA010016321.1, on the reverse strand, counting down.
GGGTTTAGGGTTTGGGGTTGCTTGTGGACTAAGTAAACTGTAGGCTGCATCCAATCCACGTCTTCAGATTTGAGACTTACAGAGTTTGTTTAAGCTTTAATATATAGGTTTAGGGTTTGGGGTTGCTTTCAGACTTGTGTGTAGTCTGCATCCAACCAACTGCCTCAGATTTGAGTTTTGTAGCCAAGGTTTCTTCTGAATGCTGGCCGGACAAGTTCGATCTGGCCACCGGCCTCGAGATGTTGGCATGCGTGGAAAAGGATGTGGAGACCTGGCTTGGAGGTGTGAAGCTTCGCCGGTCGGCCCTTGGTCTTACTAAGTCCAGTGCCCGGGTGCCCGGGGGAATGTGCCTGGTAAATGTAGCCGAGGCTGTGCTCTTCGTGGCCAACTACACGGCCCCCTCGTTGATCAAAGCGGACGTGTCGCTGGCGACCCTGAAGCTCATGTCAACCTGGATTACGACTCCTCAGCATTCCAGCCAAGCCATGGGTTTGATGCTGTCCCCATGCTTCAGCTACAAGCCCGGTCAGCTGCTAGGACTTACCGATGATGCCTTTAACCGGTTCATGCGTGATTCCTGGTGCCTTCTTCCATTGGCATGCTGCCCGCTGCAATCAAGGTTGTTCAACGAAGAGTACTCGTTGCTCAAAACCTTGAGCAACTCGGGGCTTCAGGTGGATTCGGGATTTCAGCTTCTGTTCGATGTCGCAAGCAAGACAGAACCTTGATGGCAGATTCTTTGTCAGCATCCTGTTTTGAAACTTCTTGCTTTCTGACGGATTTTGACTCCTGTGTCTTGCGAGGACCACCGTGATCAGCGGCCCATGGCGTATCAGGGCAAGATCTTGAATCCTCCGGGTGGAAGCTTGAAGGAAGAGAGTGCTCTTGAATCCCACTGGCTCTGGAAGGACTCTTTCCTGGTCCGAAACCGCCGGACCAAGATGGAGGCCAAGCAGGTCCCGTCCAGGAGTATGATAGCAATCGAAAGCACAAGCCCGAATGCGCTGCCGGACACATCTGTGGGCAACATCAAAGGGGCAGGTAAGTATGCACAGCTTGGCGGGGACGGAGCTGCCAAGCTGCTTCAAGCTGCAATTGCAACTCGCATGCTATAGATCGGTGCACATGCAGAGTATCGACCCCTCGATACTAAGTCGGGTTGGCATGTTTCGGCTTGCATGCGAGGATGGCACCAATCTTGGAACGACGACCGGCTTGGTGGTCGTGGATACGACTCCATACGTCGGCAACTTCTTGGAAGGGTTCATCAGTGCCTCCCAAAGCCTCAATGTGCCGGCTCACTACTTGCCAATCTTCGCGGACAGCGATCACCAAGAATGGTTCACAAGCTTCTGGTTGTCCGAGTTGGCAAAGCAGTTCCAACAGGGGGAGCTGAAGGTGCCGAACATGGAGAGGCACCTGTCATGCCTCACAACACATTGCTCTGAAGAGTTGGTCTTTGTTTGCTTAACCTAGAGTAATTTTCATTTTGGCAGGTTGGAAGAGGAGCCGCCGGCTGCACACATGGAACAGAAGCCCGAGCCACCGCCATTGAAGAGATGTGTCTATGGAAAGGCCCAACCGCTTTGATCGTGAAGTGCTGCTTCGATGCCCAACCACTTTGTTCCTGAACTGCTGCTTTGAGTCTCAGCCGCTGCGATCCTGAACTGCTGTTCTGATGCAGTATCTGCTTCAATGCTTGAAAAGACAATTATATATTTAGTCTCTCCGTCGGAGCCTAAATCAACTCCATACAATATTAGGCTCTGCGTAACACCTGGAATCAATTTGGTGTCATAGCTAGGCTCTACATAAGAGCCTCATTTCATGTTTGATTGAGGCTCTGCATAACAGCCTGAATCACGTTCATGTCATATGTAGGCAATCAATGGTGTCATATCTAGGCTCCACATAAGAGCCCAAATCAACTTCATGTTTGCTTTAGCCTCTGCATAATAATCTAAATCAGATTCATGTGATATGTAGGCTCTGCGTAAAATCCGAAATCAAATTGATGACATATCTAGGCTCTATATAAGAGCCTAAATGAACTTCATACCCCGGGCTTTGCATAAGAGTCCATAGCCAATACACAAGAGCTCGGAAGACAAGCAGGCCGGCGGTGAGATCGTCACCATTGAGCTGCCCGATGCGATGATCAAGCATTGGTGGGACCTGAAGCCAGAATTCAAGCAGTTCGTCGAGGACTTCCGAGGAAGGAACCCCCTGGCCAAGGACTTCGTTGTGAAGAAGGGTGCAGGCCCGGGCTCAAAAGACGGCGGCACGGCTCCTTCGGCAAGGAATCCAAAAAAGAGGGCCGCTGAAAAGGACCTCACTGGATGCATTGTTGAGGTCAAGGATGCCCCTGGAACGAGAATCCTGGAGGTTCCACTCGTGAATGCCCGCATGGCTAGCAGATCCGACTCAATGCCGGCACTCGTGATCAGTGACGAGGGCCCAATGATCCTGAACGAGACCTCTGTGGCGGTTCCTAGGCTCAGGATTTTTGGCAAGGCCTTGAAACTGCATGCAAGAACATTGTTGTCACATCCGAGGCTACGGTTGCATCCGGTGCCATCCTGTGCGGATGGGGCAAAGGCAAATTCCGTGAAGGAGGCAAGGATAAGGCCGCTTTGAACGAAGACAAGGACATCTTGTTTGCACCCTCAGCGGCCATGATTGGCGTCGTGGACAACGTTGCCAAAACCGTTGAAGACATGCTGGATGATGCAAGGAAGACAAAGGGCCTCGACCACTGCAAAGTGTGTTACCACCGGGTTACCTTGAATCCAGAAGGCAAGTGGGAGCTGGAGAAGGCTGGGTCATCCGTTCATTCTGGGAGTACATTCAGATAGCATAAGCCCCTGGATTGAATAAGCAGGTCAACGATGTGATCTTCGGAATCTCGGACGAAGAGGCAGGGCTGAAGTGGAGCCAGAGCCAAGCTGCAAAGAAGATTTCTCCGAAGAAGTGGGAGACGGAAGTCTCTGCTGTAGGATGGCAGCTGAAGTGGTCCATTAATGGATTGCAGCCGGTGCGTCCCATTGTCATTGCAAAGCAAGATTTGACGGTGGAAGCAGGCAAAGCCTTGGTGTTGCAGTAGCTTGCAATGCAAGAGACTCCAGTTGCCGGTCTGCTTCGGTGGTTGCAAACACTTCAAGGATTGCAATTGCAAGCAAGACTTGACCGTCGAAGCAGGCAAAGTTTTGCAGTAGCTTAAAGCTTGACGTGCAGAGACTCCAGTCGCCAGTCTGCGTTGCTGATACAAATGTAGAGGTCGTCACTGCAGCGATTGCAATGAGCGGTTCGTGTGCAGATCCGAGCCTGTGGCTGTACATGCAGGGTAGCACCATGTTTGCAGAAGTGTGTGTCTGCGTGTGTGTGAGTGTGCGGGTGTGTGTGTGTGTGTGAGACAGAGAGAGTGTGCAATGTATCCGTCGGTCAGGTGGAAACCCGGGAATATGCCGAAGCAACGTGGTGGACTCTGTCGCCAGAAGTGTAGGATTCCAGGGTTTTCAGGTTTGGGTTTTGGGGGTTTCGGGGTTTGGGTTTTGCGGGATATGGGTTGGCTGGTTTCAAGGTTTTGAGGTTTCGGTTTTGGGGGGTTGGGGTTTTGGGTCCTGCGGGGTATAGGTTGGGCGGTTTGAGGATTTTGAGTTTTGGGTTTTGGGGGTTTCGGGGTTTGGGTTTTGCGGGATACCTTAAGCCCAAAAAGCCCGAAACCCCGAAAACCCTAGAAACAAAACCCGTTTTTTCGCGGCCAATGCTCCCACGAAAACCCCATACCGCTTCAGTAAGGACGCATTCAGGGTTTAGGGTATATGGCCTCCAGGCCCTTTTAGTAAGGAATACACCTTGAATCGTACGAAGGAGCCCTGTACAAGGGAAGGCGTGCTCCTTCTTTGAGGGCTTCTGAAGGCTCTGCATACCCTTACACCCCAACACCCTGCTAATCCCTCTCGCGACTCGGGTCCGTAAACCCTAAACCCCAAACCCTAAACCCTAAACCCGAAACCCCTAAACTGAAGGAAGCCCCTTTAAGGAACCCCGAGACTTCAGCGGCATACATAAAAGCCTGACGGACTTCCTTTCTCGCACCCCGATGAAACCTTCATAGAACCCTGCTAGAACCCGTGCCGGAACCCCGTAAAGGAACCCTCACAAGGGACCCTTAAAGAAACCCCCCCGGAACCCTTAAAGGCCCTAAACCCTAAACCCTAAATCCTAAACCCTAGAACCCTAGAACCCCATTGAAGGAAGAGGGCCTCCAGCGTCGAGCACTCGAAGACGTTCGTTGGCACCGGGCTCGCTCGCAAGGCCTCACGGCTCTAAGGGTTTAGGGTTTAGGCTATAAATGGTTTACGGTTTAGGGTTTGGGGTTTTGTGTTCTGCGGGGTATAGGTTGGGCGGTTTGAGGATTTTGAGGTTTCGGTTTTGGGGGTTTCGGGCTTTGGGGTTTGCGGGATATGGGTTGGGCGGTTTCGATGTTTTGAGGTTTCGGTTTTGGTGCTTTCGGGGTTTGGGTTTGCGGGGTTTGGATTTGGAGGTTTCAAGGTTTTGAGGTTTCGGTTTTGTGGGTTTGGGTTTGGCGGTTTGAGGGTTTCGGGAAGGTTGGGTGGTTTAGTGGTGCCTGCCATGCTTCTAGTTGGCTCCTGGGCCTTGAACATTTGGGGTTTCCTTCTGAAGTATAACAACGGAAAATCAAGTTAAACGTCTAAGAGGGGTTCGGCAGTCAGCCCAGGGCGTACTGGGGTGGTCAAGGCGTTCGGGGTTTTGGGTGCCGTGGAGAAGTGTCCGTTGCCACACAGTCCATGGCCATGCTGGAAAGAGGGTACGGTTTCCTCAGATTCGAGGGGTTTCAGCGTTTCTGGATTTCGGGTTTGGGGGTTACGGATTCGGGATTTTGAGGTTTCGACATTGAGATCCGGGCTTGAACGGTAGGGGGTTTGGGGTTTCTTAGATTGGGGGTTAAAGGGTTTTGGGTTCAGGGGTATTATGCTGTTTCGGGGGAGGGTTTAGGGTTTACTACTACTACTACTACTACTACTACTACTACTACTACTACTACTACTACAACCACTACTACTTCTAGTTCCAGTTCTACCTCTACTTGTCTTACTACTTCTACTTTTTC
>CAJNJA010016320.1:0-36820 GCA_905231915.1 Symbiodinium necroappetens | reverse complement strand
TGAGATTCGTGGGCATTTAACTTATTCGGCGCCCTGGCCCCCCATACCTAATGAGATTCGTGGGCATTTAACTTTTTCACCCCTCTGGGCCCCCATATCTAATGAGATTCGTGGGCATGTAACTTTTTCAGCCCCCTGGACCCCCATATCTAATGAGATTCGTGGGCATTTAACTTTTTCAGTCCCCTGGACCCCCATACCTATTGAGCTTCGTGGGCATTTAACTTTTGCAGCCCCTGGCCCCCCCCATACCTAATGAGATTCGTAGGCATGTAACTTTGTAGGGTTTAGGGCTTGAGACCTTAGGGTTTAGACTTAAGGCTTGTGGGACCTTAGTGTTTAGGATTTAGGGCTTGGGACCTTAAGGTTTAGGGTTTAAGGCTTGGGACCTGAGGGCTTAGGGCTTGGGACCTTAGGGCTTAGGGTTTAGGGCTCGGGGCCTTCGGGTTTAGGGTTTAGGGCTTGGCACCTTAGGGTTTAGGGTTTAGGGCTTGGGACCTTAGGGTTTAGGGCTTGGGCCCTTGGGGTTTAGGATTTAGGGCTTTAGGGTTTAGGGCTTGGGACCTTCAGTGTTTGGGGTATTGCAGGGGCCGATCTGTTACGGCAGTGTTTGGGTAACTTTTTAATGAAAAAAATCAAACTTTGTAGATGTGAATGGCATTACTGTAGATAAACGAACTTTGTATGTTCGAATGTTATGGGATTCAGGGGTGGGTGGGTATTATATCTAGACTGTGAATGTAGCGTTATTCAAAAATTGCTGGATCCGGAGCTACTGAACCCTAAACCCTGCAAACCCTAAACCCCTAAACCCTAAACTCATGTCATACCAGCCGAGACACAGGAGCAAAGGCTAGCGCCCACTGGAGGTCTCCTTCCGCCACACAGAACCTGCGACAATGACGGGAGGGTAAAGAGTTTAGGGTTTCGGGTTTAGGCTTTGGGGTTTAGGGTTTAGGGTTTTAGGGTGTAGGGTTTAGGGTTTCGGATGTAGGGCTGAAGGTTCCGGCATTTTGCAGGTCGGCGTGCTTGTTTGCGGGTCGGGTTTGGGGTTCAGGGCCAAAGCTTGGGTGTATGAGGCCCTACGAAACTCTGCAACTACCTCAGCAGGTGTTGGGTTTAGGGCCATGGGAGAACCAACTTAGGAAGTTACAAACCCCCTCGCCGCCAACCCTAAAGCCTAAGCCCCTCAAGCCTAAACCCTGAACCCTAAATCAAATCCTAAACCTTTCAACTCTAAAACCGTTACCTCCCATCCCCAAACGAAGTTCCCTCCACGGCAGCGAGGCGTCCTGCCCAGCGGGGGTGCTTCCTCGCAGCCAGTAGCTAAGCCCACGGTGGCCTCGGATCGAACGGTTTAGGGTCTAGGGGGTTTTGGGTTTAGGGCTCAGGGTTTAGGGTTCAGGGCTTAGGGCTTAAGATTTAGGGTTTAGGGTTTAGGGGTTAGGATGTGGGGTTCAGGGTGCGATGCTGCCCACAACAGTTCGTTAGGCTTGCTGCACGGGCTTAAATTATAGCCTGTAAGCTACTTTACGCTACATATTTGCTTTGATATGACCTTGACAAAGGAATAAATGTGTATGGTTTCAGGGCTTATCGTCGGTCTTAAGGAACCATAGGCCTTTCAATGGGTTCCAAAGCTTGGAAGCATTCGCGTATGTTCGTTATTGACTCCTGCTCATCTCCCCTTCCCCCCTAAACCCTAAACCCTAAGCCCCTTCCCATGAACAAGGTTGAAAACCGTGCTTGCAAACATGACCGTCCAAAGTGCGACCGCCACGAGGCTGCACGCGACGAGGACAAAAACGCCTGGCAGTTTTGAGTTTAGGGTTTAGGGTTTTAGGGTTTTGGGTTTAGGTTTGGGGCTTTGGGGTTTTAGGGTTTTAGGGTTTTAGGGTTTTAGGGTTTAGGGTTTTGGGTTTTAGGGTTTCGGGCATAAGCCCACAAACCTAAAGCCCTCAACTGTCACTTCCGGATTCCGAGCTGACTCCACCCTAAACCTAAACCTTAATCCCTAAACCCAGAACCTCAAATTCCTCAAATCTTAAACCCCACACCCTAAAAACCTGAACCCTTGTAAACTAAACCCTAAACCCAAAATCCCAGTTCAAGCTTTCGGGGGGCATACAAACTTTGAGGTTTCAGGCTCTCCGCCGTTCAGGGTTTAGGGCTTCAGCTTAACCGCTTTTTGTAAATATTATATACATATATATATAGAGAGAGAGAGATATATATATATATATAGAGACATAGATGTAGATATAGACTATATAGATATAGTTATAGATAGAGATAGAGATAGAGATATAGAGGGAGCCCTTTCTGAGCCTTAGGGCTTAGGGCTTAGGGTCTTAAGCTCAAGGGCTGCTGAGCTGCCGGGCTAAAGCTGAATGGCCTGTCGTCGACTCGGGCACCTTAGGCCCGACGCCCTGAACCCCCAAACCTGAAACTGCGCTCTTGTTAATAATATTGGCAATTATTTGGGCCCCAGTTATAATAAGGAATGCAAAAGAAACCTTAGGAATAATGTTGGTAAATATTTGGGCCTCTATAGGGGATCTTATTTGAGTTACCATAAAAAAAGGAAACCATACTATTTACTACAGGGGGGTTAAGTTAAGATACCATGATAATGGAAACCATACTATTTAGTATAGGGGGTTTTAATTTAAGCTAACATAATAATGATGAACCCCATATTATTTACTATAGATCCTTAGTGTGGTAACTTTAAATAAAAAAATCCTTTTGCCCAGCTTAAACCCCTAGGCCCTAAACGCTCAACCCGAAACCTTAAACCTGATAAGCCCTAAACCAGAAGCCCTACACCAGGAAGCCTTTGAGCTTGAACCACACGACCCTGACGAAGTCGCACTCAAGGAAGTTTATGGCTCTTTAGTAATTCGGGTTTGAGGTTTAGGGCTCTTTAGTAGCGCTTCGGGTTTGAGCTTTATGGCTCTTACTTTAGTGTTTCGGGTTTGAGGGTTAGGGCCGCTTCCGCCTCCTTCATAGACGCATCCTTGGCGCTTCGCCTGGGCGATCGCTCGCGGCTCTTTGAAGCCGACACCAGTTCCCGGGCCGCCTGTGGGGCTGTCACCACCTTAACCTACCGTAACCTACTTCTTTTGTAGGTGCTTATTCTCAACCCTAACATGGAATATGTAGGGACCCTACAAAAAAGTAGGTTCTGGTAGGTTACGGCAGGCTTTCCGTAATCTGCGGCTCCTGATGCTGCAGAGCCTCTCTCATACGCTTCTCTTCCGCATCGTTCTGAGTCGCATCGTCCACAGTGGCCTCCGCCGCCTCCAGTTCCTCGCTCGGGCCAACAGAGACTTGCCTGTACAAGGTGTTGTTCCCAAGTCGCCCCCAACTTTTGTAGATATGGAAAACCCGGAACACCCGAAAAGACCCTGTAAACCAAAAACAGGCAACATCTTACTTGGAGGTTGGTTCGTTTGTTGTTGCAAGTAGGGCTATCTCTAGGATAACCCTAGTTGTAACCTACATTAGGGGACTTATAACTCCACTAGCAATTACCCATGAACCTCCAAGTAGACCTGAAACCCTGAAATGCAGGGGCCGAAAAAAATGGTTCTGGACTCCAATATATTATAACTATAATATGGAATCTGAGAAATATTATAGGTTATTAATTAGGATTCTATATTCCCATAAACCCTAAACCCCTAAACCCTGGACCCTAAACCCTAAGCCCTAAACCCTCTCTACCTATCCTAAGCCCTCCAACTCTGAGCCCCTAAAAGCCCTGCAACTCTGAACCCCGAAAAGCCTTCAACTCTGAACCCCTTACTGGGTTCTGGTTCAGGCGTTCAATCTAAGTTACCATAAATACGTAAACCACATTATTTACCATAGATCCCCATTATGATAACTTAAATAAACCCTAAACCCTAAACCCTATAAACCCTACCAATAAGGCCTTATTATGGTAACTTAAATAAAATCCCCTTAAGAAAGAGCCCAGCTTGGCTCAAAAATCCCTCAGTCTGAGCCTCGTCTTGCTAGCAGCGGGAGATCGGCCGCAGTGGGCATCGTAATTTGGAACTCCCACCTAGAGCCAAAGGCGAGAGACCAAACCCTACTGTTGATGATATAATGCCTGCATTACCTGAAGGACCCTAAACTATGGGGAATTATGGTATATTCCTTGTTATGGGTAATGCAGGATTTACATCATCAACCGTAGGGATGCGGGTTTAGGGTTTAGGGTCTAATTAGTATAGGGCTTAGGGGTTTAGGGTTATATAGGGTTTAGGGTCTAGGGTTTAGGGTTTAGGGGTTTAGGGGTTGAGGGTCTATAGGGCTTAGAGGTTTAGGGCTTACGGCCTTTATGGTTTTTTCGGTTTGGGGTTTGGGGTCTATAGGGTTTTGGGTCATTACGTCGATATCCAAACCCCTCAACTTTGGGTTTTTTGGGGCTTAGACGGTCAGGTCCAGGCTCAGGCCCCTGATGCAGGGGCCTTAGTAATTTCAATAAGGCCTGGGGCTCCTTGATAGTATACTTAGAATAAGGAACCCTACAGGAAAGATATAATAGCAACTATCTAAGCCCCTACCCTAACGGTCCAAGTAATCATTATTTAAGGACTTTGGGGCCCAAAAACCATAAATAAGGACTACTTGGACCCTTAGGGCTATATTCAACCTTACATCCTGAACCCTGCGCTCGAATTCCCAAACCCCGACGCCCAGCTCCTGAGCCCTGAAGTCCAGATCCGTCCGAATCCGCAGCCACAATCATCAGCCCGAAATGGCCACCCCTCAACCCCTAATGATCCCCCGAGAACCGGAAACAGGAAAGCACAAAACCCAAACACTCACACCCTTTAGGGTTCAGGGTTTAGGGTTCAGGGTTCTAGGGTTTTCAGGGTTTAGAGTTTAGGGTTTTCAGGGTTCAGGGTTTAGAGTTTTAAGGTTCAGGGTTTAGGCTGTAGGGTTTTTAGGGTTTTAGGGTTTTTAGGGTTCAGGGTTTAGGGTTTAGGGTTTTAGGGTTCAGGGTTTAGGGTTTAGGGTGCAGGGTTTTTTTTTCAGGGTTTTAGGCTTTAGGCTTTAGGGTTTAGAGAAGCCCCAAGGTCCGCAAGGGCTCGGACCAGGCTGGCCGGCGCGAGACGTCGACGACTTCGCTATGAACTGGGGTCCTGGAAAAGCTGACCAAGGACCGAACTTCCCAAAGGTTTAGGGTTTAGGGTTTAGGGCTTAGGGTTTAGGGTTTAGGGATTTGGGTTTAGGGCTTAGGGTTTAGGGCTTAGGGATTAGGGATTTGGGTTTAGGGATTAGGGTTTAGGGTTTAGGGATTAGGGTTTAGGGTTTAGGTTAGGAAGCCCCATGCTCCTTAAGGAGGACCTTACACTGCAGGTTGTAACAGGGGACTTAATATTGTGATGTAAGGAATCTTCCTTCATTCGGCTCATTGGCTACACCTTGGAGCTTTGGGGTGGAGTGCTTTTGGAATTTAGGGTTTGGGGTCTGGAGCTTTCTTATGTAACGTACACATACATACATACATACATACATACATACATACATACATACATACATACATACATACATATGTAGCTATGCGTGTATACATCTTTAATATGTACATATACACTTTGGGGTTGCAGGGCCTGGATGACTAGGGTTTAGGCTTTAAGTTTCACGGTTGCGCGGGGGGGAAGTGAGGGGGTTCCTGCTCTACGCGTGTGTTGCTAATTGTTCTAGGGTTTAGGGTTTTAGGGTTTAGGGTTCCTACATAGGACACAAGCTCCTCTTACATGATGCTCCGTCATCTTGCGGATCATTGTCCCAACTTGCGTTCCTGAATCCTTGCAAGGCTTCTTGCATTCGATCGCCACACTTTCCGAAGTTGATCGGTTGAATTCCTGGCCTCGTCTCTGAGATTCCCTGAAGCCCTAAACCCTAAGCCAATCAAAACCCCCAGCCCTGCACGCTGAACTCCTTAAGCCCAATGCCATAAACCCCAAACCCCTGCGCCCCAAGCCCTAGACCTTTAAACCCGGAAGCCCTGAACTTGAAGCCCTTCAACCTTTAGGGTTTAGGGCTTAAAGGTTAAGGGTCTAGGGCTTAAGTGTTTAGGGTTTAGGGTTTAGGGCTTAAGGGTTCAGGGTTTAGGGCTTAAAGGTTCAAGGTTTAGCTTTAGGGCTTAAGGGGTTAATTAGGGCTTAAGGGCTTAGGGTGTCGGGTTTAGGGTCCCGGAACAAATCACCCGGAGCTCCTGAGGTGTCCAAGATCTGCTGAAGCCTGACCACTGGCGGCCAGACTCTTCTTCTTACGCTTTTGGGGTTTAGAGGTTTAGGGTTTAGGGTTTAGGGGTTTAGGAGTTTAGGGTTTAGGGTTTAGGGGTTTAGGGTTTAGGGTGTAGGGTTTAGGGTTTAGGGTTCTAGCGCTTTGTTGACAGGTTCCTCGAAGGGCTGGGGTTGATTCAGGGTGCCAGAAAGTCGGAACATGGAAGCAGACTAGCGATGGCCTTCGCTCTTGTCCACGTTTAAGCTGGGGGAGAGGTCATGAGTTTCCAGCTTTTTAACTCCACTCCAAGAGGGTTCAAGGGTGGCCTGTCAAGTATGTCAAGCGGTTTTTGCATGCTCGGGTTCGGATTGGACCTTGCGCTGTCGGCTGCGACATTTTCGAGGTTATGAAAACTGTGGCTTTAGTCTTCGGGTTTAGCGTTCAGGGCTTCAAAGTTAAGTATAGAAACACCTATAAGGAATCCTGAATGTAGCTTTCGCATAAAAAATACACCGAGATCCTATTCTAACAAAATTCAAGACATCGGAGAAGGGGTTTAAGGGTTAAGCGGTTTTGGGTCTATAGGGTTTGGGGTTGAGGGTTCAGGCTTTGAGGTTTCAAGGGTTTGGGAGGTTTAAGGTTCAGGGGCTTGACGCCTAGAATACAGTCAGTAGGGTCCTGACTGTCTTTCAAAGCACCCCTAAACCCTAAACCCTAAACCCCTAAACCCTAAACCCCTAAACCCCTAAACCCCTAACCCCAAACCCTAAACCCTAAACCCTAAAAGGGAAAGCCTAATCAGAAATTATGTAGAGCTCGATTTTGTGAAACTTTGTAAGGGCTCTCTTGCAAGGGTTGTAAAGAGGGTTCGACAACATGTTTTGGTTTTGAGTTGGTTAAGGGCTTGTAGGGTTTAGGGGTTTGTACCTAAACCCCAAGCCTAAGCTCCAATTTGGGCTTAGTAGGGGGTACCTCTAAGAACTAGTCGGTTCAAGGGCTTCCTAAAGGCTTTATCAGAGCTGCTTGGAGGTTCATGGGCAGTTATGAGTGGAGTTATAAGTCCCCGAATATAGGTTATAACTATAGTTACCCTGCTTATAACCTGCTTATAACTACCCATGAACCTCCTAGTGGCCCTCCGAGAATCGTCTTCTTTTAGCAGGTTTTTTCATGGGGTCGTAGGAGATCTGTGTGATATGTGGTGCCTTTGTCAAGAACTCTGCAAAAGGCACCGGGCCACTCAGACCACCTTCAGCATCGATCACCATGACCTTGGACGCCTTCGTCAGGTTCCAGTGCACAGTGTGCGTGGATTCCTCGGCAACCAGATCGCCACTTTTGATGATGAAGATGGTCATGTCTTTCTTGATGCTCCGGATCTTGTTCTGCTGGGCATCGCATCTCAGCTGGCCAACGCAGTCCTAAACCCTAAACCCCAAACCCTGAACCCTAAACCCTACAGCCCAAGCCCAAGCCCTGAACCCTAAACCCTGAACCCTACAACCCCAAACCCCGAACCCTGCAGCCCATTGAGGCCTAGTTTAGTCTTTAGGGTTTAGGGTCTGAGGTCACCTTCCCTGGTTCCTTGTTGGGGCTATATTAAAAATGATCATTTTTATTCCTTATTGGGGTTTCATTATAACAAAAATGTAAAATTGTATCCAACAAGGACCCAGTTCCTTGGGGGGGAGAGCCAAGACCTGGCCTTGGACGCAGCTTCCGAGGCTTCCTCAGCTTCGGCCTCCAAGAGGCTTTGTTTGTGTTTCTCGTTTTCTCCCCGGTGGCTTTCTAAGACTTTACATGATTAGGGATCCAAGTTTAGGGTTTAGGGATTTGAGTTTAGGGTGTAGGGTTTAGGTTTTTTGGGGGTTTAGGGCTTGGGGTTTGAAGCTTAGGGCTTATGTTTGGGGTTTAGGGTTTAGGTTTTGGGGTAGTTCTGTTTGGGTTTCTCAATGATACTACTGGTAGCCATTCCAACCTCTCTCTTGCCCTCATATCTGATTACAAGATCCAAACCATAGAAGTTGGCTGGCCCCCTAAACCCTAAACCCCTAAACCCCAAACCCCTACACTCCTAAACCCTAAACCCTAAACCCCTAAACCCCTAAACCCCTAAACCCCTATACCCTAAACCCCTAAACCCGTAAACCCTATACGTAGGCGTAAAGGGCTTCAGCGGGCTTGTCCTTTTCTTCGGGATTTGGGGCTTCAGGGCTTTAGGGCTTACTTAGGGTGCTTGGGTTTAGGGCTTAGGGTGCTTGGGTGCTTGGGTTTAGGGCGCCTGACGATGCATTTATGGACATTAGGGGCTGTCGATGCGAAAGTGAAGCCCCACCGGCTGTCCCGGAGCCCACCTGCAAAAGCATCCATTTCGTAGGCATCCTCCGCAGCGCGGCCGACACAACCTCCCTGTTTAGTGGTTTAGGGTTTAGGGGATTAGGGTTCAGGGTTTAGGGTTTAGGGTGCCGCAATATCATGCAGACAATCGTTCTCTGCCACAAGGAAACAAGGCGCGTCCAACCGTCCAACTGCCTGTGCAGGTATTTCTGCAGACCCCCCTCTGTCAGCTTCAGGTATTTACCCTAAACCCTAAACCCTAAACCCTAAACCCCTGTGAGTGAGCTTTCAGGGGTGACCATCCATGTCGAATGGGGTCCAGTCAGACTGGTGCACCCTCCCACCTATGGGATGGCTTCGGACTCCTTCTTCCAGACACCAATCTGGGGAGCCCCCTCTTTGTACCGATCCCTCATTTCCACCACCTCCACTGCCACTTCAATCTAATCCCGAAGGCCTTTCTACTGAAGCTTTCCGGATGGGACTTGCTGCGGCCAAAACTCTCAGTGTCCAAAACCTCAAGCCCTAAAGGACTAAACCCTAGGCGAGGTGGACCCTTGAAGGATGCTGGGATGCTTGTTGTCTCACGAGCGAGCGCTTCAGGAAGGACAGGTTAGCATTGTGAGAAGAACGTCTTTAAGCACACGAGTCAGGGTGAGAAGATTTTTGGCAACCCTAAACCCTAAACCCTAAACCGGCAACGGCTGAGGGGCCGAGTGCTAGATCAGAGATGTACAGAACGCGCTTCAATCTGCCCGGGCCCCCGAAGGCTAAACCCTAAAGCACTGAATCCTAAACCCTACAACCCCCAAAACCCCATAAACCCTGAAACTTCAAAACCGTACAAACCCTATAATCTATAAACCCAAAAGCCCCAAAAGCGTATAAACCGTAAAAGCCTAAAACCCTAAGACCCTGAGTATTTAATACCTGAGTTTCCTGTAGACGCGAGTTGGGATAATTTCCCTTTCTGCTTAATATATACAGCGCTATATACTTATAAAGAAAATTGACGACCGTTGAAATCGACACCTGAACCCTAAACCCTAAACCCTAACCCCTCAACCCTAAAGCCTAACCCCTGAACCCTAAACCACAAAACTCCAAAACCCCTAAACCCAAAACCCCAAAACCCCTAGACGCTAAACCCCTAAACCCTAAACCCCGAAACCCTTGCGTTGGGGTTGGATGTTGGTCTTTACGAAGTCGAAGAGGGCCTGGAGGTGTTCAGGTGGGACCTACATAGCTAAGACACAATCTTGGGGTTCCCCAAGCACCCGACGATAAGTTAAAGGAAACTACAGGTCTGGAGTTTAGGCTATATAGGGCTTCTATCAGGCTTCTATAAGGTATATAGGCCTTCTGTAAGGCTAAGATCAGTAAAACTACCCACTTGAAAATATCCTAGAACATGTAGGAACCTGGTTAAGAAACCCTAGCCCTAAAACCGCAATCTATCTGGATTCCTATCCCTAAACCCTAAACCCTAAACCCTAAACCCTGAACCCTCATGAAGACCAAGGGTTTCTTAATTTAATCAGAGGGGGAGGGCCTAAATGGTTCGAAGAGGGGTCCTCGTGCTTACTTCCCCGGGAAGCCACAAATTAATTATGAAGGTTTGGGTTTAGGGTTTAGGGTTTAGGGGTTTAGGGTTTTTTAAAGCAAGGGTTTAGGGTTTAGGGTTTAGGGGTTTAGGGGTTTAGGGGTTTAGGGGTTTAGGGTTTAGGGTTTAGGGTCTAGGTGAAGAACGGCAAGATCTTCCCCAAGTCTCCTTCTCCTCCTCTTCGTCTGAAGAAGCTGCGGGAGAGTCCTGTGGAGGAGGTGAACTTCAGCTTTTTTTTGGGGGGGGTTCCTGACTATTCTAATTATAGTATAAAGGACCCCAAAACCCTCATCTAACAATTAAAGCCCCTATATTGAACCCGAAAAGGAAGAACTTCAGCCCTAAAACCAGAAACGGTCTCCGGTGTGCAACTTAAGATGAGGGAAGGGGCCCTGGATTCGAGATACGGTTGATGATATAAACCCTGCATTACCCTTATAATAAGGAGTATACCATAATTCCCCGCAGTTTAGGGTCCTTAAGGTAATGCAAGATTTTTGCCATCAACAGAAGTGGAGTAGCCTAAAAGCCCGAAGCGCCCGTAAATGGGACCTCAAGAAATCGAAATAAAAGAGCTTTCGAGCTTTGGAGCGGCCATTGTTCAGGGTTTCGGGTTTAGGGTTTAGGGTTCAGGGTTTAGGGTTTAGGGGGTCTGTTTAGACATTTTCAGACCTCTACAGCAGGCTGCTGTATTTGCTGAAAAGGTCTGGTGTCCACGGCTAGGGAGTCTAGAGGTATCAGGATTCAGGGCCGGCATTTTGGGGCTTCTTGTCACCAAGAGCCTAGGGTTTAGTGGTTTAGGGGTTTTGGGGTTTTGGGGTTTAGGGGTTTAGGGGTTCAGGGGTTTAGGGGTTTAGGGGTTTAGGGGTTTAGGGGTTTAGGGTTAATTGAGCCGAAGTCGAACTTGTCATCGCTTGTCATGATGATGTTCGCTACGACACGGCAAGGCGCGGGCTGTCGGGTGAATGCATCTGGGGAAGGCATCCTCGCCAAACGATGATAACCCCTTAACCCTGCAACCCCAACCATAAACCGCAAATAATCGACCTTGTAGTTACTGGGTCCGTTGGCCCCCAAAAACCCAAAACCCTAAACCCTAAACCCCTAAACCCTAAACCCAAAGCCCTAAACCCTTAAGTGTGGCTCCTTAACCCCACACCCTAAACACCAAAACACTAAACCCAAGACTAGACCTTGAGCACTGCCCCCATACAGTAACAGTCTATAATAGGGCTACTATTAAGGGCCTTATATCTCCATATTTATGAATATTACCCCAACTGTTACTGAGTGGCGGGCAGTATCCAAACTAGAGGCACCCTAAACCCCAAACCCCAAACCCTAAACCCTAAACCCAAAAACCTAAAAACCTTAGAACCCTAAAGTCCTAAAACCCTAAACCCCAAACCCTAGAGCCCTAAAGCCCTAAAACCCGAAACCCTAATACCCTAAACCCTAAAACCCTAAACCCTAAACTCTAAACCAACTAGACCCGAAGTTGCGGGCTGAGGCTTCCGTTCCTCCTGCGCATCAGAGCGCGGGGATACCAGCGGAGGCGCCTCCGGTTTAGGGTTTAGGGTTTCGAGTTTAGGGTTTAGGGTTTCGGGTTTAGGGTTGAGGGTTCAGGGTTTAGCGTGGTGGGTGGTGAGGGTTTCCGCCCTTTTTGTGGTGTAGAGCTTAGGATGATAGGGTTTGGCCTTTGGCCTTTTGGGCCTCTTGGGGTTTAGGGTTTAGGGTTTAGGGTTTGGGGTTTAGTGGGTTTATGTTGGAAAGAGTCTAGCGTGGGGGGGGGGGTGTTCCCAGAGAGCCCAATACCCCTTAATTAAGGAGTATACCTTTAAGATATGGGGGCCTTAATACTATGATTTGAGGCAGATTCCTTAATTAAGGGGTATTGGGTTCTCTGGGTTCTGCATTTAGAGTTTGAGGTTTACCTTTTGGGTTGGCTGTAGCCCTTCCTCCTAAGCACCCTTAGAAGCACAATGAAGAACGCTAGCCTCCTTGTGTTGTAATTGTAGGAAAAATCCTAAACCCTAAACCCTCAGAAGACTAAAGTCCTTGGTTTGCAAGGATTTGGGTAGGTCTCTGAATTAGGGTCCCTTTCTCGGTACCCAATGTAGTACGGCACCCTTATAAAAAGGACCCTGACAGGGGATCCTAATTTAGAGAACTACCCTTATAGTACCCTTATAGAAACCCTTAGAGATCCCTTTAAGGAACCCCAAAAAAGCCCCAAAAAGGGACCCTAATTTAGTCGAGATATGGGGCCCATACATGGGGAGTGCTGGAAACTCCCAGCCAAAGCAAGTAAGTGCTACGGTTTTGGGGATTTCTAGGTTTAGGGCTCAGGTTTTAAGGTTTAGGATCTAAGGACCCTAAACCCTAAACCCTCCACCTAGGGCTTAGGATTTAAGGTATAGGGTTTAGGATTTCAGGTTTAGGGTTTAGGATTTCAGGTTTAGGGTTTAGGATTTCAGGTTTAGGGTTTAGGATTTAAGGTATAGGGTTTAGGACTTCAGGTTTAGGGTTTAGGACTTCAGGGCCAAATGCAAGGGGCCGGAGTAGTTGCCAATACTATTCCTTATGGCTCCGTAGTAGAAGTCTACAACAGTTGACCGCAGAGCCCTATTCTAGCGATTAAGGTGTGTATGGTATAGATATGACATAGGAAGCACACTACCAACCCCGAAACCCTAAACCCCAAACCTATTCATAGCAAACCATGATTAATAAACCTCGTATCTTCAAGTGTCTTAGTACTCGGATCGCTCTTCTCGTTACAACCCTTTAGCGAACTTTGATTGAAGACTCTGTATGGAACCTTGTCAGAACCCATCAAAGGAACCTGATAAAGGCAAAAAATCCCAGTCTTCAAGAAGCTGCTATATGGTAGTTTGTCGCAAGGATCATTGCAAATACGCTTCCCTTCATCCACGGAGAACCTATCCAAAAGGGAAACCTACTGTATGCCTGCGTCGAAGACAGATCTTATTGAACAACTGCTACATGTGGCCTTGGCAAACTGTGCAGAGGAACTGTTAACAAGCCATCTGAGTCTCGGGTATGAACAGCTTCGAAAAGAGGGTTTTAGGGTTTGGTTGCATCGCCGGGGTCTTAGCAGCATGAAGAATTTGGGGCAGCAGCACGGTTTCTTCTCCAACGTGCTCCAGCGACTGCTCCATGTAAGCCATGATCCGGCACGCCACGGTCGCTTTCTCCAAGCTTCGGGGTTTAAGCTTGAGGTTTTGGAACCATGGTTCGGATTTAGGGGTTTCTGGTTGTAGGCTCACAGTTCAAGGTTCAGGGAGTTTAGGGTTTTGGGGCTTTAGGGTTTTAGGGTTTTAGGGTTTAGGGGAATCCGAGCCTAGAAAACCCATCCAAGCCAACCTGGGTTGGAAAACCTGACTGGCACGCCTGGGCTGCAGGCAGGTCCAGGTCTCTCGGTTCAAGGCATAGAAACCCTCTGCATTACGGTCTAGGGTTTAGGGTTTAGGGTTGAGGGTTTGGGGTTTGGGGTTTAGGAGTTTAGGGGTATAGGGTTTGGGGTTTAGGGTTTAGGGTTTAGGCACAGGCAAGCAGCAGTGAGGCCTGGGAGGTAAAAGCTACCTGACGCAGGGGAGTACAAAGCGAATCGCTTTTACTTCCTCGCCCCTCATCCCAAAATTTATCAACCCTCAACCCTAACCCCAAACCCGAAATCCTAGACCGTAGTCATATTTGTTGCATGCTCTAAGGTCCCAAGACCGGTATGTGTTACGACTGCTGGAAAGCAGTGCAGCGCAACGTTTAGGTTTTCGGTCAATATTTCAGGCACAAGCTACAAAATGGAGCTTCAGATGTAGAATGTTGAAAATATTTGTCATCTGTTCCCTAGTGTGTTGTTCGGCTCCTTCTTGCGAATCGGAGGTGAACGTTTGGGGAATACAGGTGTCGGGATCTGCTGTGGAGGGAAAGCTGGTTTAGGGTTTAGGGCTGCATGGGGAAGATTTCACGCCACCGATCCGGATCCGTCGCAGAAGCGAATTTCGAAGGTGAGAAACATCCCACGAGCAGAGATGCTGGCATGTCCTGAAAATACATGAACCGTGACCTTATATATATATATACACACACACATACCCGAAAACTTCGGCCGCAAGCCGCAACCCTACAACCCCCAATCCCTTAACCTTATACACCTTGAACCTTAGCCTAAACCCTAAACCCTAAACCCTAAACATGCCCGAACCCTGAACTCCACTAAACCCTAAACCCTTAACCCCCTAAACCCTAAACCTCAAACCCCTAAACCCCTACACCCCAAACCACAGTGAAAGGCCTGAACCTTGAACGCGACAATTTGCCAAACCCTGGCTTTAGGACTGTGGCTTCGGAATTTGGGATTTCGGTGTACCTAGACCCCCGAAACTACGCGCACTACTTGCACTCAACCCAAGAGTAGCAAGTTTTTAAAGCGAGCTTAATGGGGGAAGTTGAAGTGGCGAGGTCTAGGCAAGCTTCTAACATTCTTATCGGAGCGTGAACCTTGAGTTGCAAAACCAGGAAAGCGAACAGATTGAATCTTCAATGGCAAGCCTTACCAAACACCAACCTCTACACCGGAAAACCGAACGCGCAACACCCCTAAACCCTAAACCCGGAACAAACCTGAAATCACTTCGCAGCATGGCCACCACTCTGCGCTCAGCACTGCGAGCTCCCAAGCAGAACAACGGGCTCAAGGCAACGATATTGGGGGTCAAGGGTTTAGGGTTTCGGGTTTAGGGGTTTAGGGGTTTAGGCTTAGGGAAAAGGGTTTAGGAGGTCGACTGCGGGCTGTAGATTAGAGCGCTCTCGGGCAAGCTTAGGTTTGAGGGTAAGTCCAAAGCATGAGCTCAACCCAAGTACCTTGTGATTAATTATATAAAACCATACGGTTGATGATATAAATCCTGCATTACCCTAATAACAAGGCATGTGCCACAAGTCCCATAGTTTAGGGTCCTTAAGGTAATGCAGGATTTCTATCATCCACAGTATGAAAGACTTTTTGCAAAGCCGGGACCCGAAATGATTGGGTCCTTTGGGGCGCTTAACCCCAAAAAAATTTAGCCATAGAGCCGCTAAACCCTGATCCCGTAAGGGCCCAGTAAAGGAACCCAAAACCCTAAGCCCCTAAACCCCTAAACCCCTAAACCCCCAAACCCTTAAACCCCAAACCCGAAGCCACTAAACCCCTAAACCCTAAACTAGTAAACCCCTAAACCCTAAACCCCTAAACCCTAAACCCTTGAAACCCTAAACCCTTCGGATTCAGGGCCGGAGCAAGGAATGTTGCTCTTTTTAGGAGCGCGCGCTTCAGCACTTCTGCGAGTCCCAGCAGTCTGTCGAACCCAATAGCTAGTGTTCAGGGCTCCTTTAAAGGGATCCTATAGGGATCCTAGGCTTCCTTTAAAAGGTGCTATAGGGTTTAGGGTTTAGGGTTTGGGGGTGTGGGTTTAGGGGTGTGGGTTTAGGGTTTAGGGGTGGGTTTAGGGTTTAGGGGTTAGGGTTTAGGGGCTAGGGTTTAGGGGTTAGCGGGTAGGGGTCAGGGATTGGAGTTTAGTGGCAAGGGCTTTCAATGCAAAGTTTCGCCTGAGGCGGATAACCTGCGAGTCATGCTTGTTGGGCGGGAAGAGGCGGGACGAGAGCCATAGTGACAACAATCAACCTTGAAACAAAACAACCTAAACCCTAAAGCCTCATAGTCTCGGCTGGGACTTGGCTGACTTCTTAGCCCCTCCTCCTAAAAGTTAAAGCCCTCATCTTCGCCACCTTGTTAAAAGTAACCGAGAAACCCAGACAAAAGAACCTGAAAGCCCTAATGCAGCGTCTGGGAAAAAATCAGAAATGGGAAGGGTGTCTACAACACTGTACGTATATGGGGAGAGCTAAATCAAAGTCCGTCTTATTAGGCTCCTTTTATACTCCTTTTATACGGGCGTCGTAGGGACCCAAATCTAGAGAACTACCCATACAGCCTAAACCCTAAACCCTAAACCCCAATCCCTAAACTCGAGCCCCTAAACCCTAGTTCCTAGACCCTAAACCCTAAACACTAGCCCCTAAACCCTAGTTCCTCATCTCGGAAGCCTGAACCCTAACCCCTAATTCCTCCACCCTAAACCCTTATCCCTAAACTCTAATTCCTAATCCCGAATCCCTGATCCCTCTAAACCCTAAACCCTAATCCCTAAACTCTAGCCCCTAATCCCTTAACCCTAATTCCTCGCCCCTAAACCCAGAACCCTAAACCCTAAAGCCTGAACCCTAATCCTTACGATACTGTTGAAGCCAGGCAGGAGCCCGAGCGTCGAAGCGGTCAGCCAAAATAGAACTAAGATAACTCCTACGTAGGGTTTAGGGTGCAGGCTTTAGGGTTTTGGTGTAGCTATATAGCTATATATGTGCGCTTTGGGGGTTTTGGGGTTTTGGGGGTTTAGGGTAGTTATAAGTTGGGATATAAGTCCCCCGGTATAGGTTATAGCTATAGTTACCCTACCCCTGTACCACTGCCTTGATGTTATAGTTGTAGCACTGTAAGGGGCCGGGGCCGAAGGGCAGGGCAGAAGGGACTCACTTCACGTCGCACGTCCCGTCTGCAAGCTGGTCACCCATCAAGTCTCCTTTGTTTCCTCCATGGGTTTAGGGTTTAGGGTTTAGGGTTTAGGGTTTAGGGGTTTAGGGTTTAGGGTTTAGGGTTTAGGGCTTAGGGTTTAGGGTTTAGGGGATGTTGGCATCTTCCTACTTCCTGCGCATGGGAGGTTCAGGTTGAGCCTCGAGTATCCTGGACCATGCAACGTAGGGGCCTTCGTAATTAGAATAGGGTTTTGGTGTATATTATACTTTAAAATAATAAGGAGCTCCCACAACAGTATTGGTAATCATGTAACGCCCCTTTTGGTAAAGAAGACCAGATGAATGGCTCATTGACTACGAGCTTGCTGGATCGTGCATCTTTAGCCGTCACCGCAAGCAGGTCGTTGCAGTCTACTGCTTGAAGCCGCTGGGAGAGGACCGACAGGACCCATAGCTATAGGTTACGGTCAACATAGCCAGGAGTCTCAGAAAAACCCTAAACCCTAAACCCTAAACCGCAAAACCCTAAACCCTAAACCCAGAAAACTACGGATGCCGTTCTTGGGGTCTTTATATCAGGGATCTTGCACAAACAAAGAAAGCTCTGGGCCCCTCCTTTTCCGAATCTTCCCACTGGGATAGGGTTGCTGATATAAATCCGGCATTACCCATAATAAGGAATATACCATAATTCCCATAGCTTAGGGTCCGTATAAGGTAATGCAGGATTTATATCATCAACAGTAGGGTTGCCAAACAATGGAAAAGTAGAACACCCGTATCCAAGATCGCAAGAAAACCATACAGCCGCTTCAGCATAGTAGCAAGTAGGTTTGTGGTACAAGCCCCTGATTAGAATGTAACATTACACTGGCATGATCGAGCAAGGAAGTTTGGATTCTTGTAGATTCCAATACGGACACTACTGTGACGCGAAGTTGCGGCAGCCCCGCTTATCCTGATGCAGACCCAATCAATGTTCCCATGCTCTCGAGAGGAAAGTTTAGAGTATCACAGCATTCATAATTAAGATATGGGCCTTAATAATATATATAGAATAGGATTTCTTGACATACATATATATATATACGATACCCAAGAGTAGGGTCTACAAGTTTATGAGGGAACAATGCTACCAATCAGTTTTGGCTTCTACATTACCCATGGTCCAGGCTTTTGTACAGGGTCGGGGAGCCCTCTCGGGTAGGGCCCTAAGAAAGCACATAAGCAAAAATGAGGATAGGGATATCCCATATAACCCCCATTATACTGAAGCCCAATAAGGTAGGGATATCGCATATAAACCCCTCATTGATAATGAAGCCCAACAAGGTAGGAATATCTCATATAAAACCCCCCTATAACGAAGCTGAAAAGGGTAGGGATATCCCATGTAAACCCCCTCATACTGAAGCCCAATAAGGTAGGGACATCGCATATAAAACCCCTTGTAATGAAGCTTGATAAGGTAGGGATGTCTCATAAAAACCCCCTTACAATGAAGCTTAATAAGGTAGGGATATCCCATAAACCCCCCAGAATGAAGCTTAATAAGGTAGGGATATCTCATATAAACCCCCTTGTAATGAAGCCCAATAGGGATATCCCATAAACCCCTTATAGTGAAGCCCAATAAGGTAGGGATATCTCATAAACTCCTTATAATGGAGGTAAGGATATCCCTATAACATGCTCGTGCATATGTCCTTTTTGGGGTCCCTCGGTTTCGTCTCAGAGAAGGTTGGCTCCAAGGACGTAGAGGACCCAGGCATAAGGGTTGTAAGCCGATGCCGGCGAGTCCATCACCTTCTTATTGAGCCTGAGCAGCAAGGTTTAGGGTTTGGGGTTTCGGGTTTAGGGTTCAGGGTTCAGGGTTTAGGGTTTAGGGTTTAGGGTTTAGGGTTTAGGATTTGGAGGGAAAGGCTTGTGCTAGGTGTCGGGCCTACGGATTTCGTGTTCAGGATTTATTATATGACCTTTCTGCGTTTCCATCTCAGACCCTAAACCCTCCACTCTAAACACGCTAAACCCTAAACCCCAAACCCTAAACCCAAAAAGTTTGTATGTAGGACAGCCCCCATGAACCGGGAATAGGGATCGACCTTTGAACTGAACTTCAGGCTACAGGATGTGTCGCTGATTAGTGCGTGTACATGCCCGGAAGCCCTTAAAGGAAACTACAGGTGGGGAGCTTGGGGTATATAGGGCTTGTATAAGGCTTCTAGACGGTATATAGACCTTCTATAAGGCTCCTATAACGGTAGCTACCCACCTGAAAATGTCCTAGAGAAGCCCTTTACGCCTAGTGGTAAAGCTCTGCGTTGCCTGGACCCTTGACCATCAGACCTCCGTCCCATCTGGGGCTCGATGCATTTACGTATTTACCTGGACGAGATGGGTATTTTCTTTTCAACCAGTATGACAAGCACATCCCCCACCCCACTCCCCCTAACCTGCCCACGAAACTCAGTAAGCATAAACAAGTTAATACATGAATAAGAAACAACTAAACATCGTCCGCACGAGACAGCATTCAACACTCGGGATCGCCTCTGATTTTGCATTGCTCTGATTCTTTGTGCACCCGGTTGTTGCGTTTGATCTAAGTTTGCGGCTCGGCCGTCTCATGAAGACTAGTCAGACAGAGCACTCCACGTCTGGTTTAGGGTTTGGCGGTTTAGACGTTGGTCAACCATCTGATTTACGGCACCCAGTGAAGCGAAAGAGGTATTGTTGGAATGCCAAGGGGTAAGTAACACTTGGCTTGACCTGTCATCAGCCGCAGTCAACTTCAGTGTTGGGCAAATTGAATTTTCCGAAAACTTGTTTTACCCAATGGGCTCCCGGGAAAAAACACATCAGGCAACCTCTACAGGGTTCGAAATATGTGTGTCTGTGTATATTATGTGTGTGTGTGTATATATATATATGTGTGTGTGTGTATCTACATATAAATATATATAATATACACACGCACACAGATTTTTTTATAGAGAGAGAGAGAGAGAGACGATATGGAAAGAGAGAGAGAGAGAGAGAGAGAGAGAGAGAGAGTGTTGGGGGTTGCCAGCATTAAAACCTGGGAGCTGATTTGAAACGGCCGATTTGTTCGGAACATCCCACTTTCCCTCCCCTCCCCCCCGGCCCTCCTCTCCCGCGGGTTCGCCACAACCGACACGGCTATGCACAGTTTGGGAGTTTGGGGTTTGAGGTATCGGGGGACTCATTCTGCAGGGTCGGTTTGGGGCTCTCAAGTGGCTCATCGAAGGCTGCGGAACCAAACCATGGAGTCCTCGCTCCTATCGTACTCAGAGTAGCCATGGCAACCATCACCACACCCATCAAGCTCACACGCCGGTAGGAGCAAACTCGGGAAAACAAAAAAAACTGAATGTCATGGCGCTCAAGGTCCAGCACCGGCACCAGGATCAACTCCCCTAAACCCTATAAACGCTAAGCCCTAAACCCACAACAAACATAACAAGCATCAGCAGATCACATCATCACTGTCACCGCGCCCTTAAACCCTCAATCCACATTCCAGCCTCTTATAAGTGAACACTACGGTTGATGATACAAATCCTGCATTACCCCAGAGTAAGGAATATATACCATAATTCCAATAGTTTGGGGTCCTTCAGGTAAGGCAGGATTTCTATCATCAACCGTATAAAACCCCATCTAAAGAACCCGTAGCAAGCATAACAAACCCTGAACCCTAAACCCTAAACTTTAGGGTTAAACCCTAAACCCTCAACTCTAAACCCTGAACCCTTAACCCTTAAACCCTAAAGCCTAAACCCTAAACCCTTAACCCTTAAAACCCTAAACCCTAAACCCGCATAAGAGATCGCTCCGATCCGGTCTGGCCGAGCAGCGCTTTGTCTTCACTGCTGTTGGGCACGGCCTTCGGCTCCGGTAGTGCACCTTGCAGAAGTACGTAAGTGAAATTGAAGCTCCAAGGCTTAGCTTTCTAGAGTTCTAGGGTTTGGGGATTAGGGCTTAGGGTTCAGGGTTTAGGGTTTGGGGCTTAGAGTTCTGGAGTTCTAGTCGAGAGCTTTGGAGTTCTAGGGTTTAGGGTTTGGGTTTCAGGGCTTAGGATTTAGAGTTCTAGGGCTTAGGGTTTAGGGTTCAGGGTTTAGGGTTTGGGGCTTAGGATTCAGGGTTTTAGGGCTTAGGGCCTAGGATTTAGGCTTCAGGGTTTAGGGCTTAGGGCTTAGGGCTTAGGGTTTAGGATTTAGGGTTTAGGGGTTTAGGCTTTCGAGCCGGCAGTTTCCTAGACCCGAGACTCCAAGCCGTACAAACCAGAACCGAAACCGGATAGCGGGCCTTCAACTGCCATAACCTACTTCTTTGTAGGCTCTCATTATAGGCCCTAGTTTGGAAATTCTAGGAATCCTACCAAAAAAAGTAGGCCGTGGTAGGTTACTTGGAGACTCAGGGGTAGGTATAAATAGGGGTTTTAAGAAGTAGGGTAGCTAGAGTTACAACCTATGTAGTTATTGGGGGACTTATAACTTCACTTATTACTACTCATGAACGTCCAAGTATGACAGGTTTGGAGTTTACGGTCTTGGGGTTTTGGGTTTAGAGGCTGCGCTAGGCGCTATCTCCCTCGTCCTCACTTTGATAGAAACGCTGCAGCTTGACCAATCTTTCCAAAGCCTCTCCGATGTCAGTAAGCATCTTGGTTCGGAAGTCCCAAGTCCCGATTCAAAAATGAAGAGCCGTCTTGGCCCTTTAAACCCTAAACCCTTAGTCCCTAAACCCCTAAACCCTAAACCGCCGAGAGGAGTCAGCGAGCATGGTCAACAATTCCTCACAATTTTCTGAGTGTCGAACGCTTGAAAACAGTCCAAAAAAACAAACGGTTCAGGGTTGGGGTTTAGGAACACTCTTTGAAAGCTCCGGCACTCAGAAATAGAACACTGCGCTCATCTGGATTGAGATTTAGGTTTTTTCGGGCACAAAACCCCCTAAGAACCCTGAGGCTCATGAGGGTTCAGGGATCCTAAAAACCCCAAACCCTAACACCCCCTAAACCCTAAACCCTAAACCCTAAGCCCTAAACCCTAAACCCTAAAACCCAAAGTTCTGCATTGGCGGGGGGTCGGCTCGAGACCCTGGGTTTGGGATGAGTTCGGGGTCAAGACTTCAATATCCCTTAATTAAGGAATATACCTAAAATCATATTATGGTTTAGGGTTTAGGGTTTCAGGAATATACCTTAAATCATATTTGGGATCCTGCTATAATTTGAGGTAGATTCCCGAATTAAGGGATACTGGAGTCTTTGGGTCCAAGACTTCCAAACTCCTGCTGAAGCTTGCAGGCCTTGAGCATGTAGGGTCTAGGGGCTTCCGTGGGCGTAGCGTTTAGGGTTTAGGGTTTAGGGTTTAGGGCAGAGGAAATATATGGGGGCCTTACTAATTAGAATAGGGTTTTGGGGATGTGTTGTACTATAATTACAACAAGGAGCCGTCAAAATAGTATAGGTGCTGTGACTATGTAGGGGGTTCCGAAAATAGGGGACCCTAATATAGTACCCTAAATAGTAGGATCCTTATTATAAGGAGCCCAAAATCAGGTACCCCTTATTTTCGGAAACTCCCATTTGGGGCCCCGGTATTACATCTGAGCCCTTGGCTTAAGCGAAGCTGCGGACCCCAAGACCGAAGCACACACGGCTGGAAGACCCGAAGCCCAGCACCCCACGCCCGAAGCTGAGACCGATTTTTTGGGCCTTGATACTTGAACTGAGGGTTTAGGGAGGTTTAGGGGTTTAGGGTTTAGGGTTTAGGGAAGTTTAGGGTTTTGGTGGCATGGTTGCGATTTATCATTCAGCCGTCGATGCTAACACCCTGAGCCCTCAGCCAGCCCTAAGCCCTAAGCCCTAAACCCTAAACCCTAAGCCCTAAACCCGAAGCTCCAAACCCTAAACCGTAAACCCTAAGCCCTAAAACCCTAAACCCTAAACCCTAAGCCCTAAAACATCCTAAACCCCATTCCACCTCTCGTCACCACCGGGTGTGCTTCCGACAAAAACTTTATCGCAAGAACCAAGTCTTCTGCCAAAAGACCCATTCGCGGAGGCTTCGCCCCTGCCTCGCCGAACGCAACCACTGGGCCCATTGCTCGGCAGCGTTGTCTGTTATCGTAGACGCATCTACCATGAGCGGCGGACGGGGTTCCACCTCTGGGTAAGCAGGCAGCTTGGGATAGAATGGAGTAGGCGCCATCATTTCCTCCGGCCGCTCCAACCTGTTCTGCCCATACACGCTCGACGAGCCTCCAGGCAAATACCTTGAAGAAGCTCCTTGGCCAAGCGATCTGTCTCGTATGGTGAGGGCTTGAGACAGGGAATCGTATATATCCTCCACTGCTGCTGGCGGGCCAAAGTAATGAGACAACAGCGGTCTCGGTTCGCCTTCCCCAGGTCGCAGGTGAATACCAAAGGCCATAGCCTCTTCGATTCTCCGATCCTGTTCCCGGCGGAAGAGCTCCCGAAGGAGACGATCCTCGGCTTCTCCAGGCTCCGGAACCGGAGAGAGATCCACTCTCACACCGGCCGGTAAACCCCTGCGAGGCCGCTTCGGCTCTCTGGATTCTGAAGTAACCTCCTGAACCACAGGTGGAGCCGTAACCTTCTGAGCCACAGGTGGAGCAGTCCACCTTCCCCAAGAGTCGTCGTCGGCACCAACCTCGGAAGGATTCGCTCCACTGGCTGCGGCAGCTGGTGGGTCGTCCCTCGGAGAAGGATCGTACTTCGGTGATCCCAAAGAGGGGATCGTCTTCAGCGTGCCAGGTCCCTGCACATGAGCCGCATAGTCCGGCGAATCTTCTATGATACCAGACCCTGCTTCTGAAGCTTCCGGCTCCGGCACACTGGCTGTGCGAATCTCCTCCTGCACACTGGCTGTGCGAATCTCCTCCTGCAAACCCTCAAAAATCCTAAAGCCTAAACCCCAAGCCCTAAACCCTAAGCCCTAAGTCCGTAAACCCTGAAGCCACAAGGGCTATAAGGGTGTCTATAAGGGTACTTTAGGGGTAGTTCTCTAAAGGTAGGGTCCCCCTTTAAGGGTTCTTTATATATATATATATATATAAATGCCGTACTATATTGGGGACCTAATAAGGGGACCCCAACATAGAGAACTACCCACATGCCCCAAGCACTTGTTGCTTCTGGCACTTGAACGGTAGTCCTAGACCCCCAAACTTCGAAACCCTAAACCCCTAAACCTTGAACCCCAAACTTCGAAACCCTCAAACACTAAAGCGCTAGACCCTAACCGGCAAACTTCGAAACCCCAAAGCCTAAACGGCCATAAATCCTAAACCTTCAACGGCCCTAGACCCGACCCTAAACTTAAACTACAACGGCCGTAACCTATTATTTTGTAGGTTCTTATTCTACACCCAACTACAGAAATACACGGACCCTACCAAGACCAAAAAAGTGGGCTTCTTAGGGTCCAGGTCAGCCCTAACCCAGGGTACTTGAAAGGTAGCCCCAAACCCCAATGGTCGAAATCCTAAAACCCGAAAACCCTAAACCAGGGCACTTGAGAGGTAGTGCATGAGCCGAACCGGCGTGAAGCAAAGCTGTGCGAGGGGCCTCGCAGGTTATCCATGGGGTCGGCTTCGGGTTTCTGGGGTCTAGCCTGAATAGGGCTCATCCTGGAGAACCTCCAAAGCCACAGTTTAGGAGAAAAACGAAAACATGTAGGAATTTCAGGTTTTGGGCCCGGGGTTTACGATTGAGGATCTTTGAGACTCGAGACGACATGTGCCCTATGGGTTTAGGGTTTAGGGTCAGGGCTTAGGGTTTAGGGTTTAGGATTTAGGGCTTAGCGTTTAGGGTGTAGGGCTCAGGCTTAGGGTTTAGGGTTTAGGGGGCTTAGGGTTTAGGGTCTAGGGCTTAGGGTTTAGGGTTTAGGGCCTAGAAAGGGCCTAAGGTTGACTTTGTCATATGGGTGGTGCTCTAAATTAGGGTCCCTGTTGGGGTCCTCTTTATAAGGGTGCCGTACAAACTTGGGGACCTAAACAGGGACCCTAATTTAGAGAACTGCCCACGTAGGGGGGTCCCAGTATAAGGATATGGGGCCTCTGTAATTTGAAAAAGGGTTCTGCTGCAAAACACAGGCCCCAGGACAGTCCCGTCTGCAGAGGAGAGGTCATTTGGTCCTTAAGGACTTGGAAGCCGTGGTTAGGGTTTAGGGTTTAGGGTTCAGGGTTTAGGGTTTAGGGTTTAGGATTTAGGGTTTAGGGTTTAGGGTTTCGGGTTCAGTGTTTAGGGTATGGATTTGAGACTGGGTGTCGCGGTTAGAGCTGGGTAGTTGTGCCGAGCTTCTTTCATGAGAAAGCAGTGTTCCGAGAGATCTTAGCGGGTGTGAGGGCTGAAGGCTATTGGGTTTCAGGGTTTCAGGCTTACTTTCGGTTTAGGGTTTAGGGTTTAGGGCTTAGGGTTTAGGGTTTAAAGTTTAGGGTTCCCTAAACCGACCCTAAACCCGAAACCCTAAACCGAGCCTGAACCCTCAAGGCATGTTGCGACTCAAGACGTTGAGTTCAGGGCTTCGGGTTTCAAGCTACCTCTCTCTTGAGCTCGGAGCTTAGGGTTTAGGGTTTAAGGTTTAGGATTTTGGGGTTTAGGAGTTTAGGTTTAGGGTTTAGGGTTGAGGGGTTTGGCGGTTTAGGTAGGGCCTAGCATTTAGGGTTTGGAGTTCTGGGGAAGAGAACTGGATGAAGGAGCACCCCAACCGTTGGGAGCCAGGGGAAACCCTAAACCCCAAACCCTGGGCGAAAACCTGCCATCGAGGCACTGGATGTTTCTCCATCCCAAGGCAGACACCAGCTGCTGAAAGCCAGCGGAGCCCTTGGGGCTTTTTGCTTCATTCCGGCTCTGTGGATGGAGGGTACTAGGCTTCTGAATTTAGGATTCCGTCTTCGGGTTTGAACGGTTTTGGATTTAAGAGTTTATTGTTGTTTGTGGATTTCGGGCGTCTGGCAGTCTGTTTGAGGGCATTGTAGGGAATATCACAGGTATGTCTGAATCATGATTCAGAGGGACCCCCCCTGACCCCCCTAAAAAGAGGATGACAAATGGAGTTTGCGAGTAAGGGTTCTTGAGGATACTTGGTTTGAAGACAACACTTGAACTCTGTTTTTGGCCGTAAACTGACCTGGCCTCACCAGCACTCACTAGCACTAAACCCTAAACCCTAAACCCTAAACCCTAGACCCTAAACCCTAAACCCTCAACCCTAAACCCTAGACCCTAGACCCTAAACCCTAAACCCTAAACCCACTCACTAGTGACCGCTCGGCAGCGCTCACTAGTCCCTACTAGTGCTCGCGGGCGCTCAGCATTGCAAGATTTGGAGAGCGCTGCTAAACTGTACTAGTGCTCACGAGCGCTCAAATCCGACGTTATGCCTTGGCGTGCTCTGTTATCCTTACTTGTCCTTAGGAGGGCTTTGCAATCCTCCGAAACTAATAAGGCTTGCTAGGCTCTACTACGGCTTGCCAGCATTGGCTAATGCTTGGCAGGCCTTGCTATCCAACCATCAGTTTCTGTTGCAAAACTCTGTTTGCTATCCCCCCATTAGGGGGCGTTCCCCCTAATCATGCGTTCAACGTCAGTATATTCACTGCACTGTCATTGGACCCCAGAATGTTCCATGGGCCGGCGGGTTTTCGGGGCTCGGTGACTTTATGGCAAGCAAAGAGCCTCTAAACTCTGTACCCTCAACCCCGAAGGATTGAGCTTCCGGCGTTTGCTTCGGAGGTTGGGGTGGGGGGCTTACGGCTGAAAGCCTAGCGCAGTTAAACCTTAGTCTCGATTTTCAGAACAGAGTTTTGAAATCATAGTAAGACACCCTAAACCCTAAACCGTGCTTTGGGCTCAGGTTTACACTAAACCCCAAGGCCTGAACCCGCAGAGCTCAGGAATGCAGTAGCTATGACAGGCATTGGGCTCATCCTAGGTAGTCTTGTCTGGTGGGACTCTAAGCAGGCTACAACGATAAAGGGTTTCGGGGCGCAGAGTTTAGGGAAGTTTAGGGTTTAGGCTTTATGTACTTCTTTGCCCGACTTCCTAGCACACCCTGGTCTCCTGCACCTCAGGTTTAGGGATTGGGTTTGGGGTCTAGGTATGAGGATCAGGACATGTCCAATGCGCCACAGTGGTCCCGCATCCGCTGCTTAGGTCCACAGCTCCGGGGGCAGTTGGACTCGGTTGTCAGTCATCCGCACCGGCAGCACCAACGCTGCTGCCACCAATTCAAAGCTGCTGCCAGTCATGACAAACCCTAAAACCCTAAAACCCTAAAACCCTATAAACCCTAAAACCCTAAACCCTAAAACCCTATAAACCCTATAAACCCCAAAACCCTAAAACCCTAAAACCCTGAAGCCCTATAAAGCCCTAAAACCCTACAGGCACCGCACCAGCCTCGGACATCCTCCCAGGGTAAAGCTTCAGGGTCTCCCCGTGCTCTTCAGTCGTCAGGCGGACAGCCCTTCTGTCGGATCTTTAGGGTTTAGGGTTTAGGATTTAGGGGTTTAGGGTTTAGGGTTTAGGGTTTGGGATTTAGGGGTTTAGGGTTTAGGGTTTAGGGTTTAGGGGTTTAGGGTAGTGTTTGAACCAGTCTATGTGGCTGTGGAACTCGGGCCGTGACGGCCTGGTGCAACTCCACGCAGATCGTTGATGCCAGGCCGTGTGTCGCGACCAAATCTCCATGGACCTGGCGCCTGGATAGTCTAAGAAACCCTAAACCCCTAAACTTTTCAACCCTAAACCCTAAACGTTTAAACCCTAGATCCTAAACTTTTAAACCCAAAGCCCCAGACCTTTGTCAACCCTAAATCCTAAACCCTAAACCCTAAACCCTAACCCTTTAGGCCTGTTGAGTTGGGGATTTGCTCCAAGCGGCTGCGATCAAGGTTGGCAGCGCGTAGCACCTTGTCAGCCAATTCATTTTCTCGAGGGCTTGACGGTTTAGGGTTTAGGGGATTAGGGGGGTTTAGGGTTTAGGGTCAAACCGACTCTTAAGGTTTATATAGGGTTTAGTGGATTATAGGGTTTAGGGGGTTAGGGTTTAGGGTCGAACCGTTTCTTAAGGCTTGTTTCTTCTCCGCTGAGAGCTCTAGTGCTACAACAGGACTCGACGCATGAGATATAGCAGCTAACTCACCAATACCGAATCCTCACAGTTCCCACATGTTCCCACTATAATGTACATCGAGAGACCCTATTCTAAGTATTAAGGCCCCTGAAGTAGGTCTTGCGGGCTGCAGTTCGGGGGGACTTCCAGGGGAGGTAGCTATCCCAAAACACAAAACCCTAAACGCTCAACTCAGAGGCTCCAATATCCTTTAACTAAGGAACATACCTTAAAAATATAGTAGGATCCCTGATAGGATTTAAGGTATGTTCCTTAACTACGGGATATTGGAGTTCCTGGGAACCATACATCCCAAAGCCAATTTCAGGAACCGGTCTTTCTACGGACATATGTAGGGAGATCATGATAGAAAGGTGGGTATTTTGGTACCCTAAACCCTAGACCCGTGTCAAGGTAAACCCGACGGAGAGACCCGAAAAACAGTATCTCTGCTGCTCGGAGACTACTGTTCACCAGGACCCCAAATCAGCCAATCTTCCCTGCTGAAAATGAGCGAATAGGGTCTAGGGTTTCACTAATGTTCACGGTTTTCGGGCATGCTCGTGACATCTTTCAGTTTCAGGTCATCAACACATGCCCTCCTAAACGCTCTTAGAACCCGCATCAAACCATTTGTAAGCCCGATACAAAAACAGCTGCAAAACTTACAAGACCCTTACGAAACATGCACACCGACTTGTGAGACTTCTTGAAACCTCGTATGGGACGCTGGTAAGAACCCTGAGACGTACCGTGATGGAAAAACTGACAGATACCATGTACGAAAAACCTGGAACGTGTGAACCTGCAGTACTTCAAAACCCCTCAAGCCTCAACCCTAGACCCCTGCATTAAAAGTTCGATGCGTCCGCCTTACGTCCCAAGATTCTAAGGCCGAGGCGAAGCCACCGTGCCGTCTACCAGAAGCGTCCCTCCACTAAGAAGGGGCGCATACAGCCCTTGGCCGGAAGTTTAGGGTTTAGGGTTTATAGAGTTTAGGGTTTAGAGTTTTGGGTTTAGAGTTGAGTGATTCTTATACCGGTCTGTAAAGATTGCTGTCTGGGATCGGGTTAAACGGGAGATTTCTAGGATGTTACAAGAGCTTCGATAAGGACTTGCATCTGGGTTTTGCAAGGCGAAAAGTTTGGGCATGTTGGGATATGGAGTTTGGGGCTGAAACCTTCTATGGTTTTGAGATTTAGGGTATGGGTTTGGGGTGTAGGGTTTAGGGTTTGGGGCTACACTTAGGTGGGGGGTTAGGGTTTTTGGGTGTTTGTGGTTTTAAGGCTTCCTCTCGCAAGACACGGGATCCCTGGTCCGGTAAAGAATACTGTTGATGATATAAATCCTTAGCATGACCCTAAGGGCCCTAAACTATGGGAACTATGGTTGTTTCCTTATCATGGACCCTAAACCCTAAACCATAAACTATGGGAACCATGGTATAGTCCTTATTATGATTATAGACCCTAAACCCTAAACCCTAAACTATGGGAACTATGGTATAGTCCCTATGATGGGTAATGCAGGATTTACACTATCAACCGTATCTCTGGCCTTTCCTGAGGGTGTAGGACTCCGCGGCTTCTCATCGCTAGGGGATATCGGGGTGGTACGTTTAAGGCTTGAAGAAAGACCAAAACATGGGCAGGCAAAGCCGCTACGAAATCTTGGTCCAGATCCAACTGCCAGACCATAGGTTTTTTTTTGTCCTTTTGAGGGCCCTGTTCCGACTGCAGGTGCAGTTAGAATTCCTTACCAGGAAGAGCCTGTTATTGGGACCTCACAGTAATGTCAAAGGGAGGGCATCTTACGATATATCGAAACGGTACGTTCTGGTTTAGGGTTTAGGGTTTCGGGTCTGGGGGCTTTGAAACTTGAAGTTCGATGCTGAAGAGTTTAGGTGCATGGAGCCGTGACCGAGATAACTACATCTACGCTTGGGGCCATAACAATCAGACTAGGTTTCCGTGGGTATGGTGCAGTCTAAGTATGAGAGCACAGTATAGAACTAGACTTTAGAACGGGCATGATCACACCCTAAACCCTACACTCTAAACTCAGAACCTTCAGGTACAGCAGCTTGTCGGAGATCGCTTCCGAGGACAAGTACCTAACCCTAGCTTGGATACCCTGAAGCAGCACCTTTTTTCCTGTAAGCCCTAGAAATTTTAAGCGAGGTTTAGAATAGGGCTGAGAGTTTAGGGTTTAGAGTTTAAGGATTAGGTCTTAGAATCTAGGGCCTCTAGGGGTATATGGCCTAAGCCCCAAGAAGCCTATAATCTACACGGATGGATACTGCAACAGGGCTTCCTAGTCTGGTAGGTACGGCGCAAATGAGACTGAAACAGCAAACCGCAACACCCCAAATCGCTGACGAGAAACTCTGCATCCCATTTGGAAGCTTGGGTCTCGATGTGCGGCAAACTTAACCCAAAACCCCCGACCCTGGGCCCCCCAACATCCCAAATCAAAGCCCAAGCCCCATGCTGCTGATGATCTTCGTCCTGCACTACCTTAAGGACCCTAAACTATGGGAATTATGGTATGTTCCTTATTATGGGTAATGCAGGATGTATATCATCAACCGTAAGTCTACGACTGCGCTAAAACCCTGGACCCAAACCTGGAACAGCAAAAAAAACACACCCCACCTCGTCGCCGCACCGTCTCAATGCGCGTCACCTGGAGTCTTCTCCAAATCAGGCTCTCGCCCCAAAGCACGCTTTGCTAGACCTGCTTCATTTCGTGAGAACACCCTTCGACCCTAGATTAGGTGCGACGCGTCAAAAATCCTCAAGCACAAAGCACCCACAACCTAACCCGTAAAACCCGGAACCCTAATTCCCGGACCTGTCAGAGAACAACCCTGCAAATGCGCGCTTACACGACCCAGAGATTCGTAGCAGGACCTGAAGCCCTCCACTTGGAAAGCGTTTAACTTGGGGTTAAGTTGCAGGGGCTTAGGGATTAGGTGTTAGGGTTTCGGGTTTAGGGGGGGCTTAGGGTTTAGGGCAAAAGCCTCAAAAACCCAAAGGGCCAATGCCCTAAACCCCCAAAAGCCCTTAACACCAGCCCAAAAACCCTAAACAAGAACATTCTAAAACCCTACAGATCGCGATTAAACCCTACAAAGCCCTACAAAACTCCTGCACAAAACTATGGAAACCCTTTAAGGCGAACCCGAAGGGGCCTTGGGCGTGGCGACAGTGCCATCCACCCAGGCGGCAACCAGCCGGTTGCCTTCCGCTAGCTCATCTCCCAGAGACTCCAATATCCCTTAATTAAGGAATATACCTTAAATTATGGTAGGATCCCTAATATGATTTAAGATATATTCCTTAATTAAGGGATATTGGAGTCTCGGGGTTTCAGACCCCCAAGGAGGATCCAAAAAGCAGATCCCCTTAGAAGGGGGTTCCTAGAAAAAGTACCCTTTAGTAGTTAGGGCCCTACACCCTAAACACTAAACCCTAAACCCTAAACCCGGAACCCCAAACCCACCCCCCCAATTCGGGGATCGACTTTTCAGATCCTCCCCGGGGGCTCTGGGACTTTTTGCCGCTCCTGGCTCCTTCTAAGGGATCGTCTTTGGGTTTAGGGTTTAGGGTTTGGGGCATATAGGGTTTAGTTTCTTCTTTGGAGGTTCTTTCAAGGGTTCCCCTTGGGTTTTTTGTTTAAGGGGCTCCGCTGATTTTTTTTGTGGAGGGGTGTAGGGCTTCGTGTTTTTGCTTGATTGGGCTTCTATGGCGATTTTTGGGAGGTTTTATATGGAGGTTTAGGGGCGTGTTTGGAGGAGTAGGCGACATGGCAAGCAAGATTCTAAGCAAGGTTACTTTAGATGCCAGGTACTGGTAGAAGTCCCCTAATGTAGGAGCCTGATTCAGAAACCCTGGCACAAAAAAAACAATATATTAGGAATATAACCTCAATATATTAGGATTCATATTAAGAACCCTAATAAACACCCAAGGTTTCTCAATCGGGTTCGTATATTAGGGTTTAGGCTTGCTTAAAGCTACCGACTTTTTGCTCAGAGAGCTGAATAGCGAGAGTTTATGGGGGTGGTGTTGGGGTTTTTAGGGCTTGCGTTCACTAACCAGAACCTAGTTTTTTGTAGGATCCCCCCATAAACTCCATAGAATAAGAACCTACTTTTTCTTTTGTAGGATCCCCTCCTAAACTCCATGTTAGAGTTTAGGACAGGAACCTACAAAAAAAGGTAGGTTTTGGTAGGTTCCAGGTAGGGCTTCAGGCTTAGGGCTTCGGGCTTCGAGGCGAGAGTTTGGGGGGCTTAGGGCTTTAGGGCTTAGGAGGGCGATGGAGGCCGAGACAATTGGGGGTGCACCTGATAAGGTTTAGGGGTTATAGCGGTTATAGGGGTTACAGGGGTTATAGGGGCTATAGGGTTTGTAGGGGTTATAGGGGCTTCTAGGGGTTATAGGGGTTATAGGGGCTATAGGGGTTTAAGGTTTAGGGTTTCGGGGATTCGGGGTTTAGGGGTGTTTGGGCTGTTTAGGGTGTTTGGGGTGGTTTAATTTTAAAAACATACCTGCGTAGAGCTTCTTACTATGACTTTCTGATATACGCCCGAATCAAGTGGGGGTTTTGACTTTACAGCAGGGCCCATGGTCCAGGTTCATCAAAACTCTAAAGTATAATGATGGTTAATTCCAGTACGATCATTGATCGTATTGATCATCAAAAGCAGGGTACTTGTAACCTTACTTACACGGCTGCGTTACACGTATTTGTCAGTGTACTTCGAGGTTCATGGGCAGTTATAAGTGGAGCTATAAGTACCCTAATATAGCTTATAACCATCGCTCCCCGACTTATAACCCTACTTTTGACTACCCCTGAACCCTTAACCCTAAACCCTGTGGATTCCTTAAATCCCTACTCTTAACTACCCATGAACCTCCAAGTAGTTCCCCTCCATAGCACCATTCGGAAACTCCCCGGACTTTAGAAGCCCGGGAGGGGGGGGGAGGACCCTGCGCCCTGGAGCTGACTGAAAGCCTAGGTATGTTCCTTAAGTAAGGGATAATGTAGGGGCCTTAACAATTCGAATTGGGTTTTGGGGGCCATTATACCATAGTTATAGTAAGGAAACCCCTTAAATAGTCTTGGCAACTTTTTTAGGCCCCTACACGAGGTGGAAGGCCTGGATACCGTGTCGCACGGCACTTTGGCGAGGGAAGAGTCTCCGGCGAGCTCGGCGACGGCTTACGTACGCTTCTTCTTGGGCTTCGGCCATGAAACAGCATACCCTGAACCCCAAAACCCTAAACCCCTAAACCCCTAAATCCCTAAACCCTAAAACCCTACAACCCTTAAACCCTAAAACCCTAAACCCCCCGAGCCCTACATCCCACAATCCTCGTCGGTGCGGCAGTCCAGCTCGTGGGGTTTAGGGTTTAGGTTGGGCACTGCCCCCACTCAGTAACAGTTGAGTAATATTCAGAATATGGATATGTAATATAAGGCCCTTAATAGTACTTGGCGGTTCATGGGTTGTTATAAGTAGGGTTATAAGTAGGGTAACTATAGTTATAACCTATATTGGGGGACTTATAACTCCACGTATAACTACCCGTGAACCTCCAAGTAGCCCTATTATAGGCTGCTACTGTATGGGGGCAGTACCCAAGTTTAGGCTTTATTCGGAGGATCGCGGGAATTCTGCAAGGAGGTTATTGACTCCGGAACCCTGCAAGCCTCTGTGCAGAAAATTTCCTGCTGAGCCCTGGCAGACCTTGTAACTTTCGGGTAGTTTTATGAATTAGGGTCCCTTTTAGGATCCGTTTTTTAAGGGTGCCGTACTAAATTTGGGACCTAAAAAGGGACCCTAATTTAGAGAACCACCCTTATAGTCCTTATAGTACCCTCATAGAAACCCTTATGGATCCCTTCTTTAAGGAATTCCTACACGGACCCTAACAGCGACCCTAATTTTGAGAACCACCCTTTTTGAACGAGAACCCTCGTTCATCCGGATGTAGCCCTTATGGAAGACCGAAACCTGATGAAAGCCGCAGAAGAACGGAAAGAACCCGGAAACCTGGACCCCCAAAAAAACCTTATGAGCCCTATAAATACATGCATCTAGAAATAGCTATAAACAAATATATACACACACATATATATACACACATACATATATAGCTATATATATATATGTATATATGTATATGTATAGTTGTATTTTTAAAACTAATGTTTATCTAACCCCCCAACCTTACGCAACTGAAGGGAGGGTCAAGGCACCTCCCGACCGAGCGTGGGCAGAGCAGGCCCGTCGTCCTGCAGCAGTTGAAGACTCGGGCTTGGGGCTTTTTTTAAAGGATCTATAGGGGTCTTAGGGTTTAGGGTTTAGGGCTTTAGGGTTTAAGGGTTGTAGGGTTTTAGGGTTTAGGTTTCAGGGCTTTAGGGGTTTTGGTGGTTTTAGGGTTTTGGGGGTTAAGTTACCATAATAGGGATCCACAGTAAATATTATGGTTTCCTTATTATGGTAACTTAAATCAAAAATTCTTTCGCAAGAACCCGGTTGAGGGTTCGGGCTTTAGGGGCCTTAATTTAAGTTACCATAATAGGAATCTAAAGTAAATAAGGTGGATTCCTTATTATGGTAACTTAAATTAAAACTCCTAACAAGAACCCGGTTGAGGGTTCGGGCTTTAGGGGCTTTTGGGGGTTTAGGGGTTTTAGGGTTTAGGGGTTTAGGGGTTTAGGGTTTAGGCTTAGGGCTGAAACCCGGTTCAGGGATGAAGGTTTGGGGTCTGGCTCGTGTCCGAGCACCTGGACCTCAGACACCAAGGGATGAAGTTGAAGGTTTAGGGTTTCGGGTGTAAGTAGGGCTTTCCTGCGACCCCGAACCCTACAAAATAGGAGGTTATGATCCCTTAATTCGCGGGTAGGACCCCTAAAACGGTAGGTTTTTGGATTCCCAGGTAGGGCTTAGTAGGGTGTAGGGCTTAGGGACTAGAGCAAGCCGAAACACTTCGTTTCCAAGTCCATAGAACACCTATCATGATGCTGGTGATGGTGATGATGATGTTGCTG
This sequence comes from Symbiodinium necroappetens, assembly GCA_905231915.1. NCBI lineage: Eukaryota > Dinophyceae > Suessiales > Symbiodiniaceae > Symbiodinium > Symbiodinium necroappetens. The sequence continues at coordinate 1,804 of CAJNJA010016320.1, read as the reverse complement.
CTGATGATGATGATGATGGCGACGATGACGATGATGACGATAATGACGATGAGGATGGTGATGATGATGATGATGATGACCCTAAACCCTAAACCCCTAAACCCCCTAACCCCTAAACCGGTTTAGGGTTTAGGGGTTTAGGGGTTTAGGGTTTACCGGTTTAGGGTTTAGGGTGATTTAGGTGCGGGATATATATGGGGTTGAGAAGGAATCTTAGCAGTAGATTGCAGCAAACGAGCCCTAATGTAGGGGCCTTCATAACTTGAATAAGGTTTTGGGGTATGTTATACTCTAACTATCATAAGGGATCCCGCAAAATAGCATAGGTAATTTTTAAGGCCCCGATATTAGGTCTTCCAAGAATGGTTCTGCACTCACACCTGGAACCTCCCGAGTGCCCTTATTCCTACTACTCCATCTTAAAAAGTAGGAGTTAGGACTAGGGGGACCCTTGGGGATATAGACCCTTTCAATAAGGTCCCTTTCAAGAGAGCCATAGGGTTGATGATCGAAATCCTGCATGACCTTAACGACCCTAAACTATAGGAGTTATGGTATATTCCTTTTTTATTTTATGGGTAATGCAGGATTTATATCATCCGTAGGGTGAAGAAGGGTCCCCTTAAAAGGGGTCTCCCCAATAAAAACCTAGGCAAAAGGAAGGCCCCAACATGCAGGGGATGCTTTGGGTTACTACCGGGTTTAGGGTTTAGGGTTTTAGGGTTGAGGGTTTAGGGTTTAGGGTTTAGTTAGGTAGGTGAAATGCTTTGCACGACGTACGCGGTGTCTTCTGGGCGTGCGGTTCCGGGTTTAGGGCTCAGTTTCGGGTTTCGGGTTCCCAGAGACTTCAATATCTCTTCATTGGCCTGGCCGCTGTCTGCCACAATGAAAAAAACTGCAACTTCTGGACCCAGAGACTCCAATATCCCTTAATTAAGGAATATACGTTAAATCATATTAGGGACCTACTATACTTTAAGGTCTATTCCTCAAGTCAGGGATATTGGAGTCTGTGGGTTTAGGGTTTGGAGAAGCCCCGGCCCAGCTGCTCAACTGTTGTAAAACCCACCTAAACCCCTCAAATCCTGCAAGGTTTAGGGTTTTAGGGTTTTGGGTTTTGGGTTTTGGGTTTAGGGGTTTAGGGGTTTAGGGATTTAGGGATTTAGGGTTTGGGATTAGGGGTTTAGGGTTTAGGGTTAGGCGACAACCCTCGCGCACCTTATGGACGAAAAGAAGATGGCTGGGAGTGAGCTCGACCTTTCCTGTGTTAGAAGGCAGGGTTTTGGGTCTAAGCTGCGGAGTTTCACTGCACCCTACGTAGCCCAAAGCCCGGAACCTTGAACCCTCGACTTGAGACTTCAAGGAAAAACCTGATACCTGACCTGATTTGAGCCCAAAAACACGTCAAGGAAGCCACCAGGCAACTCAACGAAAAAACACAGAACCCCATAAAGAATGAACCCTACAAGCCCCTAAACCCTAAACCCTAAACCCTAAACCCTACAAGCCCTTTTGTCCAAATGCTTGCAGGAAGACCCTGGGGCTCTTGGGGAGCTTGGGGTTTCGGGTTCGGGGTTTAGGGTTTCGAGGCTTGGGGGTTTTGGGGTTGGAAATAGGGGTTTAGGGTTTAGGGGTTTAGGGGTTTTGGGGGTTTAGGGGTTTAGGGTTTCGGGGTTTAGGGTTTTGGGGGGTTCGGGGCTTGGGGCTTGGGGTTTAGGGCATGAGCACTCAAATGCTCTGAGTATCTCACAAGCAGCAGCTTTTGTCAGTGCTGACGCCAAAACCCTCAACCCTCAACCCTGAA